>JAJMJR010000023.1:0-188129 GCA_030569075.1 Suzukiozyma sphagnicola | reverse complement strand
ACAGCAGTGAAGATAGAACCAGCACCTTTTCTTTGGTTTCTAATAACTCTACCTAGGAAATGTTAGTAAATCAATCACAACAAAAACAAATGAAAATGTCCCAAACTTTGACTTGACGGTGTAGTGGTCTTCATGTGGCGATTAAGTGCAAAATAATCCATAAGTTCATTACAAAAGTATCGAACTCCGATTACAAACTGATCTAGTGAGTTTGAAACCCTGCAAATTCGTCACATTTAATCAGGGAAATTAACTGGTTTACCCCTTCACCTAATCCATGGTCATCCACTTCGCCAATATACTTCGTCTACGACATTGTAGCCAGTTTTACATACCCATTTTGACTGATTAGTTTTCTTGTTATATTGAGTGAAAATTTTTATACATATTTTTCACTATGGTGCAAACCTGTGGTGGGAGGTACGACATTTAATATTGCGACATTTTGTTCGTCTGGCATCACTAGGCAAATGAGGGTATGAATGCGACATTTATCGTGGATAAATGAAAATTCATCTGGACTAAAATGGTAAATGTGGCGGTTGTATACACTCTGGGCTACAGCCCGCAAATCAAGTTTTTACACGTGCAACATAGTAAAGGTTAACTCCAGGTTGGCTCAACTGAAGTAACGAGAGAAACAATGGGAAACATAGTTTTAGATAGCTATCACTTATAGAGGATACAAAATGAATTTATGATTGGTCCCAATGTAAATTGTGTAGAACTAAATAGAACCTTGGTGCTTAACTAGCCTAGATGGCAAGAGCTAGGTGCGAGTCTCCATATATAGTGCTGATTTTTGCAGCCACTGGATTTTTATGAAGAATAAAGTACACTCATCTTGATCGATTGGTACTGATTGTAGATATGTTTGTGGAAAATTTGTATGTGTACATGTGTATGTTATTCTTCGATCGTTACACGTAACTGTAATTCAATATAAAATTGGAAGTACGTAAATACATTTCTTAAAAAAATACAAAAATTATAAGATTCCTACTTTTACATAAACCAACTAAAACATATTCAAGAATAAATGTCTAAAAAGTTCAAACTTGATCTCTCACTATTTACAACATTACTATCTTGCTACACTTTATTACCGTTATTCTTCTTATCTTGCTAGCAATTGTGTCCTGTGCTTATCCTGCAGGCTCTTTACCACAATAAGTACTCTGATTCATTCTTCACAATCAAGAATGAAGCAGCATTCACCACAAAGGCAGCAAACTACCGTGTTTGTCAGTTAATCAATAATAGAGTAATCTGAAAGGAATTAACAACTTTTAAATCCAACTCCTAACATCTGCATCCCTCAACGCAGTCATCTTAGTCTAACAGTAGCGATACAAATGCGAAATAAATCAACGTCTACACTAAAAAGTCAATATACTCTAGCCACATAAACCGTATCACCTCTAGGACCCAGGACCCAGGAACCAGGACTCAAGTCCCTATTAACCCTGATCCTAGTTTCCGTGCATCTCTGGTTAAGTGAATACATCCGGCATAAAGCACTGGTTGCAGACTATAAGTTACAACACATAAGCTAAAGCAACACTGGCGCTGTTCTACGACAAAAAATCACACTGGAACCATCGCAAACTACTTATCTACGTACTGCCTTATCAAAACATCACTCATCCTTATTGCAATCCAATATTGACTGTATTAACCTTGAACCAGGAAACGATGGCATACTGCAGATAAATCAGGTTGCTAATGTAGAATGGATATTTCCATTCACAACCAGACAAGTTAACCAGGCGCTATGTTAACTGGGGCAAAGTGGCGGCTAACATGGAGGCTCCATGGCGACATTTGGGGGAACATTACCAGGCGATACAAATCGAGCAGTGAGGAAACGTCAATAATCACCTCAGTTAAACCAAAGTCCAAATCGAAGAAACCCATTGATTTAACGCTAGCATTAAAGCATTCGGCCAATTTGAAAGTTAATGAAAATGAGTTGAAATCTTTAGATAAGGAGGAAGACCCATTGGAGATTCCTACCAAGTACAGAAAACAGAATAAGTCGTATATTCATGAGATCAATAATAACTTGCTTTCACCAGATATGCGATGGGCCATTCAAAAATCCAATAGGGACAAAAAGTTGATAGAGTCAAGTGTAGATAAACCAAAGGAGAGTACGCCGAGTGCAGTGAGAGTCACCTCAGCTGCTGCAAATGCAAACAAGACGTACTCCGCACCGAGAAATGGCAATAAACCTACAACTAATACTAATGCTACTGCTGTTGAAGGTAGCAGCTCTAATAAAAAGGCACCAAACAGTAAAACGAGAAGCAATTCCAAGTTAATTACATCCTCGGATACTTTAGGGAGAATCGAAGAATCTTTTGAATCGATTAAACAATCTAAGGTTCCTAGAACAACTTTCAATGCCACCAACTCAAACAAAACAATAAGGAAATCGGGCAACGTAAGTAGTTCCCAATTCTTTAAATCAAAACCAAACGTAAGGTTATCTTCCAAAACCGACCGTTCTTTATCAATAGGTAATAATAGACAAGCTCTGTCAAGAAAATCAATCATAAGTATCCAACAGGAAAGAATCTTGCACGAGAACTCCATAAAGATAGAACAAGGGACCTTATCTGTGAAAAACGAAGAGCTTGTTCAAGCAAAACCACTCGAGAAGGAGAAAATTCCGAAACTAGCACATAGACTAGACAGGACATTATTTTCTCCTGGAGTTCATTTCCTACAAGATCCCAGGACAAGAGTATATAACTTCCCTCCCTTCTTAAAAGATGTGATTAAATTTGAAGATTTTGATTTCAGTGCTATATCTGGCTTTACCAATGTTTCCAAAGATAAATCGTTATTGGAAGCGGCCATTTCCAACAACAAACAATTCTACTCATCTACATCGTCAATGACATCAGCATTAATACAATTTTACTTTCTATTGAATAACTACCATCCCGACAAGGCTAGTAGGTTTGAATTTCCGCCGATTGGTGGTCTAGTGAGTAACCTACCAGCATCGTTAATAGTGAGACGTCGAGGTGCTAACCCTAAATCTGGAAAGTCTATCTATTCAGTGGAATCAGACCACTCATACGATCAAGAAATCTTACTATCGGCAATGGGACATTGTTTAGAAACGTTCCTAACTACGGAAGAAAAGGAATTTGAAAAATTTGATTTGAAGAACAAATCCACAGATTCACCACCATCAGCAGAGAATATATATAACTACTCAAGTTTTGGTGAATTCTTAATGAGATCACAATTGGATTGTTACGACGAGAGATTACCTGGAAATGGAACCTTTGATTTAAAAACCAGAGCTGTTTGTTCTATAAGATATGATAGTAGTAACCCAGATTTGCAAAATAACAAATATCAGATTTGGAAATTGAAAGGAGGATATGAATCCTTTGGACGAGAATTCGAAGATTTGATTAAAACTGGAGCATTATTAAAATATTTGTTTCAAGCCAGAATTGGTCAAATGGATGGGATTTTTGTTGCTTATCACAATATCAACAGTTTATTTGGATTTCAATATTTACCATTAGAAGAGTTGGATAATATCTTTTATAACCACAAGAATAACGAATTTTTCAAGCACACAATTGTGGATAAACAAAAATCCGTTAATTTGCATAATATTAACGATGGAGTACCAAAATTTGTAGGAGAAACTCAATTTAAACAATCGTTGAAGATCTGGGAAAATGTTATGAAATTAGTAATCAAGAACATGGGCAATTCCGACAAATCCTATAGGTTATTTTTAAAATCGAAACGGTTCCACAATGAAACAAAGACGAGATTATACGTGTTTGCAGTTCCAGTTTCTAACGAGCAAATCAAACAATTGCAAGCACTTCCTAATAATTTTGAAACGAGTTTCCGGGACGATTTAACTCCCGAACAACGGTTATCCAATTTACAATCTCATAGAAGCGAATTGACGAAATTAAATGAATCGATGGTAAGAGGGTCATTAGGAAAGAAAATTCAAGCATATTACATTGATATCAACCAGCAAATTATAGATAATCGTGAATATGGACAAGCGCTGTCACCATATCCACACAAAGTTGATGCTGATTGGGATTTGCGATATAAGATACATGAGATGAATAATAGTACCAAGGAACAGATCGACTCAGTTCGGAATTTATTATTGGAATTATTGGAAATTCCCATGCAGACCATTACTGGAAGCTACGAAAAGGCAATGTCCAAAGAGCAATCTGGCCAACCTGATATATTAGAGTTATATTCCAGAATTGGAAAAGCTCGAGCTGAAGAATGGTTGCATAAAGATACTAATCCGATAATCTATGAGCCAAAAGTTGCTGAGGTTAAGCATAATGACATAAATACATGTAAATAGAACAATGAAATTTTAATGCTAAGGTTAATGGTCCGAGAAGAGTGTAATTGCATGTTTTACTAGACTGCTGCAATCATTATGGATTGTGACTAAATGGTTGCAAATAAGTATAAACTTCGTGCGGCGGGACTGTTTGCACTTCCAATGCAGCAGAATAATCTGTAGCTTCAAGACCTTTATACAATTAAGGTTTAAGTCAGTCCACTTCTTAATAGTAAAAATATTCAAAGTTGTTCCTTTTCATAACATTCCTCTACAATGTACCTGAATAACCACAAGATAAATCAACCGAAATAGGAACAATTGTATACATATCGGACACAACAATTCTAAGTGCTACTCGTGGCATGTGTCCATGTTCCTCCCCTCCAGATAAGTATAAACAACATCCCTAGGTCCATCCATGTGAAACCATGCCATATACCAGATGCCACAGCTCCGAGCAACTCCCTCCCGTCAGCCCTGGAACGTTCCTCACCCATTGCCTTTGGTACCGTCTGCAATTGTCTTGCAAGCACCCAACAGTAGCATTGACCCAATAGCACCAACTATCCTTCTGTCCACCCGTAGCCTTATTATATAAACACCACACCTTGTAAACCAATCCTCATTATGTCAATATTCTTGACACCCTCCGCCAAACCGAGACGCAATCCGAAGGTCCGATAAGATTTTCCGCCACTTCCTAATTAGGGGATTCGGAAAAATTATTTATGAGTAATCGCTGATGAGCATCAACGAACACCAAAGTGAAACTTTTGCTTAACACTATATTTCTTTGCCTGGGTATCTTTTGTTAGTAGTGAATCCTTGTACCGCCTGCAATATTAGCTGTGATATCTAATAGTCGAATTATTGTTATCATCAATATTGTTACTGTGGTTTCTTTCTGTGCTCTGTACTACTGCTATCTGTTATCTTTCTTATCGTGAAACCTGAGTACTCCGTGGATTAAGTGTCCGTGTCGTGTTCTGTGTGCTCACCCTGTTTCTTAGTACTGAGTTTGTTCTTGTGGAACTGTTTCCTTGTTCATTTCCTCGTCGTTGCTCTTGTTGTTGTTCTGGCTCTATTGTTCAGTGTCAGTTTACTCGGTGCAAATTTTCAACTCGTCACTTTTCTGTTTCCCTTGCGTTTCTAGACTGATTATCGAGAATGTCGCTCCATAGCTGTGATTCAAGTTGTCTGATGAATAGTTTATTCGACAACGAAAGAATATCGTCGACTACATCGACCGTGACCCCCATTTTGTCGCAAGACCAAGTACCTCTTGACTTATCGGATATCAACGATAAGTTATTGAATGAAAAACAAATCCACAACCAATTACAATCGAAAATCAATCAGTTGAGAGTGAAAAACTACCATAGCACTCACGATGATTTGATTTATTTGAATTCTTCATCATTTTCTGATAAGGTGATCTTTTTAATGGTGGGATTACCTGCCAGTGGAAAATCAACCATTGGGAAGCAATTACACCAGTATTTCCATTTGCACGGGTTAATCTCCAAGATTTACAACGCTGGAGACACCAGAAGAAAGATCCAAAAAGAAAATCAAGCCGATTTTTTTGATCCATCCAACAAGAATGGGAAAATATTAAGAGAAACTTATGCCGATTTGACGGTGAATGATTTGATTTATGAAATGAATGCCAACAAAATCGATATTGGCTTTTTGGATGCCACAAATACCACCATTGAACGTAGAAAAAGAATGATTTCCATCCTCGTGGAACATATCGAAAACGCCAATATCTTCATCATGGACGTTACTTGTACAAATGAATTAAAAATGGATTTCAATATTGCTTGTAAAACCAAGAATGCCGACTACTTGCAACAAAACTACCACGATGCCATTAAAGACTTCAAGAAGAGATCGCAACATTACCATCAAGTGTATGAACCAATTACTACCATGGAATTAATTGATTACCCCATTACTCTTTACATTAAGTATAGCAATGGAGGCGACACCTTTGAGTTCTCCAGATTCGATAAGGTTAATCCAATGTTAATGAAATTGTTAACCAAGTTTAAACAAGATTACTACACTAATTTCGGGAAGGATTACGAATCAAGAGTGGTCCATTGGATGGAATTTATCAATGGATTGGTTGGCGAAGAAGAATCACACAAGGTTGATTCTCAAGTGATCAAAAGTCACATTATAATATGAAGTCACTGGTGGACTTGTGGTATTGGGTTGGATGGTGTTGAGTACGGCTACATGTAATTCTGTTTCTATATTCTATTTTTTTATGTTTTTGTTATTGGGATTCGGGCTATAGAGTTCCCACGGTTATAGATTGGTATGGTTAATACGTTTATATAGTTATAAATTGTAAATTAATTTTGAATGGTTATTGTAGAAAGGTAATGTAGTGTGTAATATTGAGTCCTAGATATATACTGTTAAACTGAGGTTGATTGTACTCGGATCCGAGATCATTGCGAGTGAGCAGCTAGAACATGATTTGGTGGGTCATCCGTGTGATTAAACTGCGATAGCTTATTATGTAACGATAGTCAGCAACTGCAACTGGTAGAACTTGTTCAATGTAGACATGTTTGAAATTTCGTACTCTAGTACCCTTGTAAACCTGGTATAGAACCTGAGCCTGAACCCCAACCATTTTGATTTGATTCGTAATTTTGGAATCCAGGTAAGTTCATGCCATTGTGACTATCACCGTAGTCATTTCCATTCATAGAAGCATCCTTTGTTGTAGATGTACCATTCGCATTTGGATCTATCACGGCATTAATATTATTATTAATAGCATAGTACCAAGCACCTTGTTTGTCGTCAGTATATAATGGATCCTTGTACGAGGCAGGGTCATTTGGTCTTGCTCTCGACCAAAATCTGGCAGTTTTATCTGATCCAGCAGAACAAAGCAAATGCCCCAAAGGATGATATTCTAAGGCATGGATTGCCTTTTCATGAGCATATGGGATTTTATGAACAGCATCTATTGAACCAGGATTCATAGTACTAAGTTTTGTGTCCTTGCTTTCATCAGATATAAACGAGTCCAATATATAATGATTCATTGAACCATTGTAAGCAGCGGTAGTCAACATTGATGCATGGATAGGGTGCCATGCTACACAAGATAAGTCTGTTTCATGGTCACGTAATACTAAGATATCTTTCATTGTTCTCAAATCAAACACTCTACAAGATCTATCTCTTGAGGCGGAAGCAAGCAAACGATTATTACCAGCTGGTTGAAATCTACACCTGGTAACTGTATGTTTAAATCCATGCAATGTGGAAATAGCGTTCGATTGTCTTGGATCCCATAATTTCACCAAGTTATCTTTGGATCCACTTACAATCAATCCCAAATTTGGATGCCAATCTGCAGATTTGACATCCCAATGATGACCTGTCAAACTACGTTCTTCTTTCCCATTATTAAAATTCCAGATTTTGATAGTGGAATCATCACCACAAGTCAAAAACTTGGAATCGTTGGGAGAAAATGCTATATCTCTTATACCACTGGTATGACCATTAATATTATTCACATTATTAAAGTTTGGTTGCCAGTATTTAATCACCCCCAGCTGATCACCACTCAATAGCCATTCATCATTGTGACTATACTGCAACGTTAAAATGGGAGAATCGTGTGCTTGCATGATAGTTTCGAAATTGAAGGTCATTCCATTCCAAATGGTGAATTCTCCAGAATGTGATGCTACCACCAATCTTCTCCCTTCTGGAGTCCATTTGACGGTTTGAATGGAGTGTTTTGCCTTATTGGAGGATAAATGGACAAACTTGGTTTGAATATCCATTATCGCCATATTGATTTTATTATTGTTACAATTTAAATTGGACGATGAACCGTAGGCTAAACTTGGTAACAAGTCAAGCAAATAAGAAGACTCCGGTCTTGCTACTCCGACGTTCTGTTGAACGTCGCTCAACCCCAAGCTCCTGGCAATGTGCCACCGGCCCATATTATTCCCATGATCAACCGTTCGTCTAAACGCTGTCTTCTTCTCTTGCGATGCTAATTGTTGCTCCAAGTTCTGGTTGTATGCCTGGGACTTTTCGTGATTTCGGCCACCTCCACCGTTATTGTTGTTACGATACCCACCGCCATGTCCATTGTTGGAATAGCCTCCGCCATTACTATTGCCGTACATTGTCCCAAGAAGAGTTGGTTTGTTAATTTGATTGAAGCTTTCAAATTGCAGTAAAATGGGTCGGCATCACGTGATCCATTCAATCCAGTGGAGGTTAAGCCTGGTGGAGGAGCGACCCAAGCTGATTCAAGCAATGGTAGAGGGAATGGGGTTACTGGAACACAAACGGTGCTAAAACCGAGGTAAAGTTAGTGGTTTGTTGTTTGTTACTCACAAGTAAGAATATTTACTGTATTGCCCAAAAGAGCTATTGTCCTACGACTCTCTGTATTTGCTACTGTGTACTGTCAGTAATCCTAGCATGGTTATGAATTCTGAATAATATAATGGTCATAGTTGGTATAATGAAGGTATCTTGAATATGGAGAGAGTTCCCTTACATCTTAAAACGAATCCATACTAGACATTGAACTCCTTTAAGTTAATTTTCATCTCTGTTGAAAAGTGTCAGGACTGTGACATGTGACATGTTTCTTGTCATAACTTCAATTACAAATAAACCTTTTACATCAAACAAAAGCCATTTGTTAGACACAATTCTAGAAAACGTCATTTCGATGCAAGAATATTTACGATTTATGTACATCCTCGCCATCTGGTCGCTACAGGCGGCACTAGCTTCGCACAAACTAAATTTTCACGTCTTGGCGAAATGGCATTGGCCCCACGGTAAAGGCATATATATAGTGACTAGTTGGCGAAGAAAACAGCACTCCGTAATTAGTATCTAGAATGAACTTGGTAGTAGTGTTATTTATACAATTGGCTCTTGCCTTTGTGCAGCTAGAGTTTGAAAAAGTTCAAGGTGAAAAGGTTGCAAATTTTCATAGACCGATAACTAAAAGATTAGGCGATGGTACTACTTCAATTCAACTAAGTCAGCAGGGTATTTACATTGCAGAAATAGAATTCGGTTCGAATCATGACAAGGTAAAATTAGTCATTGATACTGTTTATGCTGATACCACTGTCCCTGTAGACTCTTCGATTTGTGCAAGTGCCATGCCACACAGAGTAGAAATGTGTCTCGCCATAGGTTCATTTGAGTATGGAAAATCTACTTCATGGAAACAAAATTCCACCGCACCAGTGTATGAATTATCCAAATTCGGGGAATACTCCGCAGGGATTTATGGTACAGATACAATCCAATTTGGTGGACAAGTACTCGAAGATTTTTCGTTTGTTGCCCTTAACATCTCTGGTGGATATTTCGGTACATTGGGAGTTGGCCCCGTATATGCCGAAATAACCAATGCTGACGATTCATCAAGAGAAACATATACTTACGATAACTTCCCGACAAGGTTAGTAAAGCTGGGACAAATCAAAAAGAACATGTACTCTTTGTATTTAAACTCGACAGATTCTGACACTGGTAGTATTTTGTTTGGTGGGGTAGATTATGCAAAGGTTGATGGAGGTTTAACCACGGTACCTTTCATAAATACACTGTGGATCTGCTAGAAAATCTTGCAGTGGTTGTTTCGGGAATGAATGTCAATGTCAATAATACTATAATCCCCATCTCTACACATAAATATGCTGCCATTATAGATAATACTTTTACTATTTCAGTGCTACCATATGAAGTTCATCGAAGAATCGTTGATATTTTTGGATCAGTACAAACAGATACAACCGGGCATAACTACATTGGTTGTCCTAGTGATGATTCTGTATCAATAGAGATTGATTTATCTGGCTATAAAATCAATATACCATTGTCTGCTTTTGTCAGACCAGTTAATGAAACCACTTGCGACTTAGGAATCACTCTGTATTACGACTTGGACGGTTTCGTTCTAGGAGCAAATATTTTAAGAAGTTCTTATCTTATTTATGATTTAGAGGAAATGGAACTTTCAATTGGTAAAGCAAAATATACAAATGATACAAACATTGAAATTGTGTCATCTAGTATTCCATCCGCCACCGCTGCTTCTCAGTATTCCTCTACTTCACTCAGTAGTTTTTCTGAAGATCTGTATTCTTTGACACCAATTTCATTTCCAACTGGTACCCGTTCTTTTAATAAAGTTGATTTACAATATCTATCCGTGCTCAATTATACACCAACTGCCTCACAAACTAGAGCATCTTCCTCATCAAATGGCAGTCCTTCTTCTTCATCAAGAGGTAACACCAATTCAGTATCATCTTCATCATCACCATCTTCATCATCATCATCATCAAAATCAAAACTTGATACATCATCAACTTTATCAAAAGGTGGAGCACCTAGTTCGATTAGCATTTCTTATTTCATTTCTAGCATTTTTGCCGGATTACTAATTTTCATTTAGATTATCTTGGTAACTAGTAACAGCTGTATATAATAGACTTAATAAAGTATTTGCAACGCTAAATAACCTGACTCATAAAATGTAATTCTCTATTAACTCCCATTGCGTAAGTTTGAAACTTTGCAAAAATTAGCGTAGAAACAGCATTATTGATAAATACATCTGAAAGAGGATCATTGAGCACATGTAAGGTAGATTACTAGATAATTAGCACTAGTCCACAGCTGCTATTGGTTACTTCTAATGGCTGCAAAAAGGCTGCGACAACAACAATTGAAGCTGATCCACATTTCCTCTTCAATTACATATGCAAACTACCACAACGACGAGAGTAACCAACTAGAAGGTATAGAGCACATACAAACAGTTAAGAGGGTAGAAAAACAAAAGTAGACGAAGGAACTCTACAAAGGTCGAGACATTTCTTGATTATACATGCTTACACACCTCTTCCTTTACCTGTAGGACCAAAACGACTGGCATGCCACAGTAACAACGTGTAGCAACGACATTGATAATCTAGTACCACACGAAAACAAATCACCTGTTGTGATAACCCTGCTGTTCTAGTTAGACCTTGTGAAGTAACATTTGTTGAGGTATTTGCAAAGTCTGTAATTACAATAAGTTAAAATGGTGGAAGTTTACTATCACGATAATTTAGATACTGAAGACAATTTCACCGATAGTCATAATTCAGGCAGAAGTATTGAACTCGACCAATTGAAAAAGATTGGAGTGTTTTATAAATATGTAGCAACCATCGACGAGCTCAATGATATTGCAAAGGAAAGAAACTATAAAAATAGAGATCAAGTCATTTTAAATATTACTAGTTTTAAGAACGACGAAGAAGCGTTCAATTCTAAATTAACCCAATTTTACAAAGAACATTACCACGAAGACGAAGAAATCAGATACATTGCCGAAGGAGAAGGGTATTTTGATGTCAGAGACAAAAACGATACTTGGATTAGAACAAAGTTGAACAAATATGATTTGTTAATCTTACCAGCCGGTATTTATCATAGATTCACTTTGACCAATTCAAAATCAGTTAATGCCATTCGTTTATTTAAGGACGAGCCTAAATGGGAAGCAATCAATAGATCTGAAGCCAGAGCAAGTGAAGCTAGAACTGATTACGTCAATTCTATTGCTTAGATAGCTACATCTCGCTTTCATCGAATCCCCACTTCAGTTCGTATTGTACATTCCACTCCTATGGGAGTTCCACCATTTAGTTATATAATATATGTTTCAAGTTATTCCACTAAAATTGGAAACCACTTCTCCATCTACTGACTTTCGCTCTCTACTGTCTCATACCAAACTGTTCTACAAAAGTCTATCGACCACTTTAAATGTTTTATTGACCTTAGCCATATGACTTCTATGTATTAGTTATACGTAACCTACAACCTTGATCCACCGAAAGGGTCAGAAAATATGCTGGTGTGGTAGACTTGGCGGTTCGTAATTCTGAAACAATCCCCATGCCCAACCGTAAATTATACATTCGATTGATTTGTTGCTTTGCAACGTATGGCTCGTCCATCACTGATTCCTAACAATCTTGACATTATTCTTCGACATCCAACTCTCCATCTCTTTTCTCTTATCCACCAATTCCTTTTCCAACGATTCCTTGTTGGAACTCAAAGCTTTCAAATCATGATCCAAAATAAGGATGACCTCATCAATTGACTTATCAACCAAAACCCCGCCGATCATCTTGAAACACTTACGACCCTGACGTTTCTCAGGAGTAATACTCGTTAATGACTTGTCAACGATGATATGTTCTTGTATTTGAGATGTCAAACTCGACACTTGTGCTTGTAATTCAGTCAAATATTGTTGATATTGATTGTACTGTTGTTGCAATTTTTGAGCTTTTTGATCCTGAGCTTGCTGCTTCTCAGCATCTTCTACGGTGGACATTGTAGTATATGGTTGATGTTGATTTAACAAGCTGCTAATTGGATCAACATTCAACTATTCGTAGGGCGAATAATTTTTCAGTGCGACCTGGCCAAGGTTTGGCCAGGACATTTACAAATAGGACGATTATGAAATTCTATTAACTATTACTATATAATCTAGATATTTTTCTTTACAGAATCAGTTCTGGTGACATATACGTAGTTTATCACAAAGAAAATCCAAGCTACCACGACAATTCCAGCACTGGCGATGTATAACCAAGCATTGGTGATATCCCATGATCTCTTAAATTCATCGTTAGCCAAATGTCTCACGGCCACGATTCTGTCGTCTTTTAAGTATGATAATCCGTATCTCTTGTAGTCCAATTCAAAGGTGAACATACCGTGATGGTCGGGAATGGTGAAGTTGACCGAGTATGCAAAAGTATCCAATTCATCCGAATCTTGTTGAGATGATACTGGGCCCAAAGGTTGCAAGTCCAATCTTTGGTATGGATCCAACATTTTGAATGCTAATTGTAAAGTATCCTGTTGATTTTTGACTTCATACGGTACCCATTCGTTATTAACTTTTTCAGATACACCAATGGTATAGGTGACTTGATCGTTAATACGGTACAATGTTGGGTCAATCTTGGTAGGATCGTTATTATTGATATGTTGCACGAATTGTAATTTCAATTCACCTTGTTGTTGGAAGGCCCATGTGGACAATTTTTCTTGTCCTAACAATTGTTCAGACCCTAACCATACCAATCTGGCATTATTTAAAGCTTGCAATCCTACGGCAACAAACCCTTGCTCTCCGAATGTCCAAGTAGTATCCTTTTCGATACTTTGACTTGAATATGACGCAGTAAAACCAGTTTTAGAAGACTTAATTATTGGGAAAACTACCTCGTTATTAGTGATCAAGGTAGCACCGCCTTCATAATCCAAATCTAAAGATTCAACTAATTTTGAATTGACAACGTTTTCTTGTTGTAATTGCACTCCATTTGCTCCAGCATTAAAATGATCAATCAATTTATAATTCTTTGGAGATGGATAGATCCCCAATTCATTCAAGAAAAGCCTAAACGATTCAGGCAATACCGATGAAACTCCTCCTACAACCAAAATGTTTCCGTTCCCATTAATAAATTGCAATAATTTGAATTGAGTCAATCCATCCTTAGAACCAAGTGCTTTCTTTGTCGTTGGTAACAAAACCAAATTTTCGTATTTGGGAGCATCGTCGTAGAACAAAGTTACATTGGTTTCGTCGTAACCCTTGTAGGAAACTTGGAAGTTCCCTTCCAATTGACTAAGAAACGAAGACAATTCTCCAGTTAACTCTTGTTTGAGTGAAATATCATACAATGACGAATCAAAAAGAACCAAAGTACTGCCCGAAGCGAAACCAGACACAAGGGCGACAAAGTACAACCCGATAACAACCAACAATGACAGGAACATCCTTAGCTTCTTCACCTTGTTAACTTTGATTTACGTCACTACGTGTCGTAACTTTGAAAATCAGTAATAAACCCTGCGCTGTGTCCAGGAAAGTAAAACATCCGTGCCGCAATACATTAATTTTTCACTTTACAGTTGGTGACATCCACAAGGAAACGGAAACAATTACGCTAGATGAGACTAGATTACGAAAGGAGGAAGGGGAGGCGATGGCCAAGAGACATATCTCCTTGTAGTTTGATCAGCCCATGGAGAATGAGATAGTGGTGGTAGAAACGTTGGATCCATCACCTGTATACTAGTCAGCTGGTGCCAGACCAGCTTAGATAGAAGAGAGGAAGAGGAAGAGAAGAGGCAGAGGCAGAGGCAGAGTTTCGTGGTATAGTAATATGGGGATCAAGGTAAAAGTTGAATTCTTAGGAGGGTTGGACGTTATTTCCGGCGGTGTTAGAGAGCACAAGTCAGAGGTGCCGTTAGAAGAAGGAGTAGCCACCATGAAGGACTTGGTAGATCATATTACCAACACTATTATTTGCGATGTCAAAGATATTCCGGTATTCATTGAAGATGGCACTGTAAGACCTGGGATTCTTGTGTTGATTAATGATACCGACTGGGAGTTGGAAGGCATGGAGGAGTATATAGTTGAATCTGGCGATGTGTTTACATTCACCAGTACTTTACATGGAGGTTAAACATGATAATATACATAAGGCATAATTCACTGTAGATAGACTAGGAAATGAAACGAGTCAGTTGGAGCAATTGGTGGGTTGAGTCTAGAGACATCAGCTGAATGGATTTGTTACTGAGGTTCGTGGGAAGTATCTGTGTTCTGGTTTAGGTTCAATGTACACCAACAGACCCACTACTGTTTCATTAGTAGCGAGGAATTCGTTTGAAATAGGTATATTTGATATTCATTAATTAGACAAATATATACTACGTTGCTAAATACGTTATATCGGAACCAATCTACACCCAAGAACCCCTTGACCCGACCATTTTGTTGGAATTAAGTTTATGTTTAATCTCCCAGAACCTCGTAATATTTGAATTGGGATACTTTGATCCAATTTACTGGTCACTCTAGTAACTAAATTACCGAGTTTGTTATGATTAGCTGCATGAATATCATTATCAAACAAAACCATTTTATCTCCTTCTCTCAACCCCGAACTAAAGGCTGGTCCCTTTGTATCTACTTGTTTGACTAATGCAAATGGTATGGTATAAACTGGGACCGAAGCGGATTTTTCTTGGCCAATTGTATCACTACCACCTTCACCAGCATTGCTGACGGCAAATTGTTGGATTAGCATCTTCTCCAACAACAGTAGCAATTGCTTGTTATCATTTCTTAATCTTAAAATACGAATTCTAATTAAACGAATACTAACAATATCAATGTCATTACGAGGAAACCCATCCCGAGTGACCAATGGTGTATCTAATTCAACATGATACTTTGTCTTTAACATGTCAAATAGTATGGTCAATTGGCTCTCAATTTGCTCCTTGAGCGAAACTACTTGATCGTAACTTAAGTTATCAAAATCTGTTCTATATGGTTTAAATTGCGTTAAATTCAAGTTTTTCATTAACCCTTGAAACTGCTGTTCAGATTCATCATTGTCATCTTGACTAGTCGATGTCATAATGAAAATATACAATGAAACAGTTGCCACTCAATAATGTTAAACTGCTTCACAAATTATACGGTTGCAGAGTATACAGTCTCGAATCTGATGGCAAGGAACTATGATTTCAAGTTTGTACAGAGTTGACAAAAGAGTCTGGGCTACAGGTCGGATTGACTAAAGGGCGAGTGAACTACAGGATGAATGAACGGCATTCACCAATGAGGGAACCAAAATGGATTTCTGGTTGTGTATTTTGTATTTTGTATTTTGTAATGTGAGACTATGTTAGCGGATTGATCAACCTTCAGTACTGATGGCAAAGGAATAGGTACTGATAGCATCGATGTCGTCTTTATCTTCTTTACCTTCGGAGATTTCTTTCCATGATGCAAACGTCAATAATAGGAAACCAACTACTATAAACATATCGCCAATCATTTGTTGGAATCCCAAGGTATTGCCAAACAATAACCATTCCACTATTCCGATTAAGAATATCGTAAGCAAGGAACTCACAGACGAGATGACGGGGTTTGTCAATGCCATCAAACATAAGAATGACGCACTGAACGTCAAGTTCGATACAATTGACCCACCAATGTATAGCCAGATTAGTTTTGTATTTTCTCCATAATCAAAGAAATTGAATTTATGGAGGGTTGTAGTTTGAGATATTATGATTCCGAAAAGGACAATTAGCGACGTGAAGGCACCAAACCACCCCATAACAAAGTTGGCAAACGTCAGCTGTCTTCTAGGAGTTATGATCTTGGATAAATGTGCTGGAATACAAGTATATTTCTTATAGAGACATTCATAGTACCCGTACAAGATGGCTCCCACAAATATAATGGAATTTCCCCAAAACCTATAAGGATATTCATCTTTGCCTACATCATCATTACCAGAGTATGCCACAAGGAATACTCCGAATATCGCAGTGATAACTGAACTGACTTTCAACCATGAGAAGGTTTCATTCAACATAGGAATAGCAAAGGCATAGGCAGTAAATGCCGAACAATTATAAATGGCAGTGACATCAGAAGCATATGTTAACGACATTGCCCCGTACCAAGTAGCACCAGCCACCGTTAACACCACGGTAATAAACAATGCTTTGTTTATGATATATTTAATAGCGGGTGTCTTGACAAAGGTAGATACACATTCTGTAATAGAACTTGTTTCTGAAAGTTTTGGATTTCTCGTGATGATTTGGTTCAAGTTGTCACTGGACTTCTCTCCGTTAGCATTGGACTCGTAAATTAGTATAGCGGTATGGTAAACGTTGTGGAATTGCTTCACTATACATTTTTTAAAGTACAAGAACAAATTGACTTTTTGCACCGGTAAAGTAGTATGGCCCTCTTCTTCTAATAAAGGAGCGTGTGAATTTGATCTGTGGTATTGCAATTCCGTATTAATTGACAAGCTTTGTCTGGTAAATTCCACTGTAGAGCTCTGTTTTCTCCATTTACCAAAAGTCCTTCCTAGAGCAACCAAAATTATTTGCAATGGCCATAACACCCACCACGAACCGTGTGTTACCCACAACAACACAACCGGCTCTTTAAACCCCAATAAATACGCTTGACTAGTGAATTCAGTCTGAGTTACAAATGAAAGTAGCGAAAGCAAAAACGCCACGGTTATAAATATAAGCTTTGTAGTAGAAACATGTGCCTCCATTTCTTGAGTACGTAAATCAGTTACTGTCATCGTTATTCATTGATTTCATCAATTTTCATAAACAAACATATACAATATAAAATGTTATCTTTACGAGAGGTACGTCCAATTATTCGCACTGGAATTAGTGCCCTTTCGGTAAATTTACAACCATTGTAGAATGAAGCAGCATCATTAAACGATTTTATTCAACATATCAAAATCATACCTCGACAACAATGTAGAATGGGTATGGTAGTTTGCCCAATGCTAATTAAAATGTTAGTTTGATAGTAAAGCATCGCCATAAAATTGAAAATACAAGTATGACGTCATAGTTTAAGGAGGTATAATAGTCTGTTCTGAAGGACCAAGACGCTAATCACTATCACTTTCATATTCTGATTCCGATGGTGGACCATTGGCGACGTCATCGTCTATATTGTATTGTCTCGGTTTGACCAACTGTTTCTGCAAAAGCTGTTGTCTCGGAATCAATCTTGGTAATTTTATATCCACCACTCTTTCCATGTTTAGTAAGTCATCTACCCATTGGTCAAAATATGTTAGTATGAAGTTTGAAGGGAGTTGATGGTCATCAAACACGGGGGTTTTCAATTTGAATAGCAATTTCCTGTAATCTTGATAGTATTTATCGAGTTTATTATATACGTCATGAGATTTATCAGTTAATCTGATATATAGTAGTATTATGGCAGTTAAATATTTGAATTCGTTGTATCCCAATTGATCTATATAAACGTCAAGGATGTCACTGGAGGGATCTAGCTCGAGTAACCGGAGGACACAACATAGGAATTCACTCGGTTTCCCCAAGGAATCCGTTCCTCCAATATAGCTCACTTTATCTATAATAATGGGTAATATTGTTGCTTCATTTGTAAGGTAGAGATATTGCTTGTAAAATACACAATCTTGTATCCGATGTCGTACAATTGGCTCAATTAAATATGCCTTGTTGACAACATTCCTTTTATCTTGGTACCCTGCCTGTCTGCTTACTTTTTCTTCCATTTCTACACCCTCTCTGTGCCTACGATGCTTTTTCACTAGCTCATTTCTCATTTCTCAATGCTCGTTTTTTCACATTCACTAAACTACGAAATACTTTACAAAAAGTACCATTTCGCTTTCAAATAGCTGGTGGCACAATCAAATATAACTTGCGTTTTGCACGATATCAAATCAGCATATCACGATTCCTTAAATATTGTTATTGCTTTGATTCATACCATGTTCAATGTTTTCACGTGACTCAACAACCCAAAGTGCTACCTCCCAGTAAGAACCCGATTTGCAACACATTCATAAACAAATCCAAGATCAAGCTATAGTCAAGCATGAAAGATCCAATAACCAAACAACACCCCTCTCCTTCATAACTTTTATTTTCCAACTCACGTATATCGATACCTTTGTAGACTTTGGCACGCGACTGAATTGTACTGCCCCAAGATTATAACTCAAGCAAAATTACCAAAATTCCACTTTAATTAGCGCAAAAAGTTGGACGTATCCACGTTGGCGTGAACACATTCTGCTCCACTACTTTCTCCTTGTTCAGTTGAAGCAATGTGCTCTAATTACATTATTTGATAAAATCACGTGACCAATAAGGATAATAATTTTTGTTTGATTTCTATGAGAATGACGGTGATTCATTAAAAGAATACAACTAGAAGTAGACAAATTATCGAAACAATGTCTTTCAAATTCCCAAGCTTCAATCTTCAATCGATTCAAGATTCATTGCCAACTTTTGAGCAAGTGAAGGAATCAGTTAACAAAGTTAACAAGGAACAGATCCAACCTTTCACTAGCAAAACTTCCACTTTGATCAGTCAACAATTGAGCCAAGTACAACACTTAGCGTTGGATAGCAATGTGGAAGTCAGTGAGTTACCTCAGGATTATTTACAATTAGAAGCCAACTGTGATTTGTTATTGAAATTGTATGAAGACTTAATTCAATTCAACAATGAAACATACGCCAAAGTTTCATACGATTACCCTCCAGGTAATTATGCCATTACCAAGATTAAGGATGCCAATGTCGGTGGGGTTTTATCCAGTAAGTTTAATCAATTGAAAAATGTGTCTTCTCCTCAAGAATTGGAGAAAGTGTTTTTAGGTGATGCACCTCAACAGCAAGACGAAATGACAATTCAAACCATTTCTATCCCAAAGACTCTTTATGGTCAATTAAGTGTTATCGCCGAAAAACATTCTCAAGATTTAAAAGATTCCAACACGCCAATTTCGTTAGCTTTATTACAGTTATCTTCAAGTTACGTTGAAATTGCCAGTGCCAGATTAAGTCAAGATAAGACCATTGTCAATGATGTAAACAATCAATTGTTATTGATTTTAAATGATTCTTTTATCAAAGTACACGAATTACGTAAAAAAGTATATCATACCAGATCGGAGTTTGACTTATTAAGATCTCATTCCAAGGATGATGAAGAAGAAAATGAAGAACTCATTAGCAAAGAAGACGAATTAGTTGCTGCTACCGAAATTGCTGTGTTAGAGATGAAAAAATTATTAAAACCTTCCAAGAGTATTGATTTAATTAAAGTATTTGTTACTGCTCAAAAACAATATCACGAATTAGCTTCGAAGAAGTTGAATGATTTGTTAGCAAGTTTAAATAAAATTGAAATCGAAGACGAAGAAGATTATTAATAAGGAACTGGTCTCATTGATTGTGCTAGAGGTGTTTGATATGTATCGACTATTTATAATGTAGAGTGCTTGATTTGTATTTAATTGAATTTTTTTGCAAGAACCTTGATATCATTGCGTTGGAATTGTAATATTTGAATGGCGAGTTACCTTCGTTACGCAGACCATCTGGCACGAACACTATAGAAGATAACGAACTTCGCCGAACTTGCAGCTTACTGGCGAGAAAACCTTGAATAGAAGCTCAAGCTTACATCAAGAGACAAGTTGAAGGGGTCTTACTTCACCTAAAATTACAAGAGGTCCATCCTCAAAAGCTGTTCTTCGTTCGGGTTCCAACATATGCTTGGATACTGAACAAAAGTCTAAGGCTAGAGGTAGAGATCTACAGAGAGAAAGACGTATTTATTGGTAATAACAGGCTATGGCAGTAATGTGCCAATCCACAAAGACAGAGTATCGAATACAAATTTTGTCTGAAAGTTAGTATAATTCAAATAAATTGAAATTTATTGTCAGAAAATTCTACTATCTGGTACAACTATCGTCATAGAACACTCAGTTGTCCCTATCTTAAAATTTCATCATGTAAAATAAATTATTAATTGTACATACCATTGAACTTGCGATGCCCATTGTATTCGTCACTAGTTACAGTATACCAAATAAAAATACCGGCTATACCGTTTGCTAGTCACTAATACAGACCAAGTAGTATATAAAATACTAAATACATCTGTATCTTCACTCCATAAGCCAACCGTTTCTCGTACCATTTTCTTATAGTGAAAAACTTTACTGAGATGCTTGAGTATTTATAGTGCTGAGATTTCTGCGACGGTTCCGGGTAAATATTTCTTCCAAGTAGCCCTACCAATTGCTTAGAACGGTTCAATAGTGAAGTAATTAGCGGATAATTGTAGTTTCGTCTAGCCTGGATTGCCAATCTTTTCTATCTAGTTTCTATTTGTAAGTTTAGGGAAGTTGCGTTGTGAAGGTGCCATGTTTCATTTGGTTTCTTCTTTATATACTCAATATAGTAAGAGAGAACAGTACAATATCTTAATTTTAGGGTTAGATAATGCTGGGAAGACGACTTTTCTAGAACATATCAAGTTACTCTACTCTGGATTGGAACAACAGCAAAGTATGACGGGTTCTACGGCTGAGGTTTCCAGTACTAATACCACTTCAGACATTTTAAAGTCAAAGAGAATCTTGCCAACAGTAGGGCAAAATGTCACTACGATCAAGTTTGATTCTTCAATCGATTCGTCGACTCCCAAGAATATCAACTTGAAATTTTGGGACTTGGGGGGCCAGAAGTCACTTCGATCCATGTGGTCTAGATATTATAACTCGTGTCATGGTATTATCTTTATTATAGATTCTACCGATACAGAAAGGTTTCAAGAGTGTTACGATACTTTAATCGAGATTGCTCACGATAATGCGTGGTTGCAAGACGGATCGTTATCGGTAAATGTACCTATTTTGATGTTGGCCAATAAACAAGATTTACCGCATGCCGTGGACTTGGTTAGTTTGAAAACTGGGGTGTTTATACGACTTGTATCAGAATTAGAAGCGACAGATTCGAAATTGTTGCCGGTATCGGTACTTGAAAATGAAGGATTGAAGGAAAGTTTGGAATGGCTCGTGACACGGTTGGTTTATAATAAACCAAATAGAATGCCCGATTACAAGTAGATGTCTTGCCGAAAATGAGGTTCATGTAGTTGCGGAGCCGAATTCTTTTAAATATCACATTAATGAGACCACTGGTTGATATCTGACAAATTATAGAGACTCTTTTGTATCTCGAGACAAAGACTGTGAGAGTAATACTGGTATTAGAACTTACACCCGTGGCCAGTGGTTGAAGGGCGACAGACCTGTGGCAACCCATTGACACAGATTAGTTTATTTTGCAATGAGATTGCTCAGAGTATGGCTACTGGAATAGAAGAATTGAATGGCATGCAATGCTAAAGTTGCAGACTTTGATGCTTTGAAAGATGCAACTAACTTTCAAGGTCCATCAGTTATGAATTATGTAGTTAGCCGTCTTTGTATTCAGTTGCAACCTATAAATTAGAGATCTTGCGCAGCAACTTCTACTTCAACATTTTTACATACTTTCATAGATATATCTACAGTTGCAATATACTTGATGAAGATTAGAGAATTGTAAATTATGAAATCTGACTTTTCAATTGTGCTATTTCAGATAAAAGTAACCAACATGAACGAATTCTCTAGATTATTGCCCATGACTGCAATAAAGTCCATTTATCTCACCAATTCTACAATATACATAGTTTTCTCTTTCGCAGCTAACCAAGAAAGTGTCCGAAGGCATTCAACTAGAAATAGAGTCCAACAAGTCAAGTACCATGCTGTTCCGTATAAGCTCAGACAGAGCACAAACAGAACACAAACAGACGGGTTCCAAACTGACACATTCTTACATTATGGACAGGTCGCTGATGTTGCATTGCATTTACTTTTGTGGAAGGAACTCGTCGTGCTTGTTTCAGTCACATTGAAGTGGCATTCTCCATGTATAGAATACATCCGTAATCCAGTGGCTATTTTAGCCTCTTGTCGCGCTCTAGACCCTCCCGATTATTACTTACTTAGTGCCATAGTAACTGTTCATTGTAATATGTCGCAGGTGATTTTGGTGTTCCTATACATTTGCAATTTGTTAGGAGGAATTGCTTATTACCCCTTTGGCCAAATAAGGTACACACAGTTGCATGGCCGATTGCTTGTTCAAATTATTTCACATATAATCATCTGTTTCGTTAGTTATTGAAATTAATATCGCATTCAACTGTTTAATTTATACAGAGTGACATAATTTACTGTAGCCGACCCTCACTGCAAGCTAATTAGTTCGTTTTGTCTATTTCTCTACTGTGGTGTATCAATTGGTGTATTACCCCAGATATTAATTTTCATTTTCCATTGGTTATAGTTTGTAATGAGTGAAAAGAAAGAAAAGTTCATTAGCAAGTTACGGAAACCTTTTAGACATTCGAGAACATCCTCGGGGGTTTCTTATGACGAAGACAGCACTGATTATCACGGGGATTCTACTCACTCCGATGTTCATCCAGAAGACGATAGAAATTTACCTAGCCACAATTTGGGCGACGACGAGTTGAACCATTCTATCCCTCGCCGTAGTGGATCAAATTCCCAGCCAAAAGGGGGTTCCAGTTCACAAACAACTGATAGAACGTCCCAGGGCCGCTCAATCTCAGAAAAGAGTGCTCATGACAGACTTAGACAACGTTATCGTGATCATACCTACTTTAAAGGAGAAGATGGGCCAGATGACGAGTCCAACCTGGGAACATTAGATCCCAGAAGATCGTTGCCTACACCTGAAGCAGAGTCGAACAATCCATCGTATAACAATTATCTAGCCGCTTTTGATAAACCTGGCAACGACAATGCTTCTACGGCTGCTCTTTATAGTAATACTAAAGAAAACTCGCCAAATTCAAGCTTAACTCCAGTTACCCCTACTTCCCGAAGCGAATTCGCTCCAATCAAGACATACGTAAGGGGACAACCTACTACAATTCAAGATATTGCGAAATCAAACGCTATTCAAGCTGAAGATTTACTGACGAAAGAATTTGCCCCTTTGAAAACTAATTATAGAGGTAAACTTACAACTGTTCAGAATATCGCCAACGCTAACCAGACCTCCCGGTCCGATTATGTACGTTCTAACAACGACGCAAATGGTTCTTTTGACAAGGGCAGCGATGTGCCTAGTCCAAATAAACCTTTTAAGGGTAGGGACCTTAGATACGTTGATCAAAGTGAAGAACCAAAAGTTGAACCAAAAGTTGAACAATCTTTTTCAACTTCGGAGGGTGATGATTTTTCAAGTACCAATAGGGATGAAGTGGAGCCATCTCCTCAATCCGAACTTGAGGAGATAAATAAGAAGATCCAGGAAACAATGAGTCAGATAAAGAATAAGAAAACCCCAGTCAATGAATTCAATTTTGCTCCAGAGAAGAATGATGTTTCAGACGAGAGAGCTGTAGACACTTCATCCAAGCAAAAGGACGTCTATAAAAAGTTTGGAGTCGCTGCAACTACTGTAGCAGCAGTTGGAGGCACTGCAGCAGCTGCAAGTAGTTACCTTACTTCTAAATCCTCAAATGGTGATACTTCAGGTTCCGGAGTTGCAGCTGTCAAAAATCAAATAGATGGCTCAACCAGTGACTATTCGTCACTTAGCTCTCGATTATCTCTTGACAAAGATGCGGGATATCCCAATGTAGCTCGTACAGTTGGAAAAGAGAGCAAAGAATCGAGTACCCCTGCTAAAAGCAAATCGAGCTTTGTTGGATTGCCCTTAGATGCGTCCATTGGTGATGACCCTGATGTGAAATTTGAGCAAATTGATGCTTCTGAATCTTGTGAATCTACTAACCAAGAAGATGATGAAACACAGGACGTTATTGTAAGTGTTCTGGGTACAAAAGATAACGATGAAGCAACCAGAATTGCCCAAACGGCAATTGAACAACTTAAGAAAGAAAATCCAGATTTGTTGGCAGACTCGGAAGAATTGAGAATTAATTACTTAAGTGGAGTTGTTACCGACCAGTTTGGCCAACAAGTTGCACAAGTTCGAGGTTTTGGTGGACCACTTGAAAGTAGATATGTTGAGCCTGTTTTTGAAGAAGATCCCAATAGAGTATATAAGGGACTCCAATCTGAATCGGTTGGCCCTATCAATTATACCCCTAAATCTGGATTTCTTGAAGAGTTGGCTTCTGTTACTCTGCAAATCGATACCCTTGCCGGTCCATCTGGATCTGTCTTTGTAATGGGAGGTAGAGGTTTCAACCCTAATGCTCCTAGAGATGGTGAAAAGAGCAAGAAATTGGGCGTTGAATCAGTCACGACTCCAAAAGGTGGTTTAACTTCAAGTGAGATACCCACAGCTCCTGTGGTCGATTCCTATATCGACCCTACTGTAAAATCGAAAGGTAGTCTTTCTGAAAAGAGCAAACCGTTGGTGGAAGATTTTGTACCACCACTTGCAGCAACTGGCACTTCAAATCGTACAAACGTCTCTCTGCTTGATCAAGTGAAATCGGGGTTGCCTTTGAATTCAGCAATAAAGGAGGCGTTACATCAAGAACAAGCACCAGATAATGTCCAAAATAAAAAGTATGGCGACACCCTGATAATTCCAGGTGCTTTCAGCTTTTAAAAGTTCCGATTTGTTAAAGACAATCTCTTAAAATATAATTTGTTGTTTTAGTATGGATTTTTTTGTTGATTCTTAATGTATTTATTTAATATTATATTATTGATCGGCTTAGAGCAGTTGTAGCAAGGCAGTCATATATAATTCACTACAATTTACTATATTTAATAACTACAACTCACAATTTAGTAAGGATCCCCAAGCATGCTGGAGCCAGATATCAATCGAACAATTAATAAATGCTAAATTCTATCCTAAAAGCTAATTTATTCGCCAAAAACTAAACAAGAACTAAAAACCATTATAAAATCAACCGGTATCCACAGACCGAGCCATTTATGTAACCTAAGCAATGATTATCGTTAGAGTGAAATGGATCTTCTTGAAATTTGCTCTAGTTGAAATGTTTTCATAATCAGAACGTTTCCACTGCTGATTGTAGATCTTCTGTAAGAAACCCTGAAATAAGTAGATTCTTAACTTATTTCAGGGAGTCATAAAACATAACTAGGCAACTAAACTATTTGTATTGAGGTATATGATGCATACTAGACCAACATTAGCTTCACTTGTAAATGTTTCTATCCAACTCTCTTAAAACATCAGCAACTGATTGAACTTCTACTTGCATTCCTCTAGTAGTCAATTTTCCAACCAAAGTGCTAAAGTCCACAGTATTAAATTTCTTGTGTCTTGACAATGTTTTGTAAGCATCCGAACAAGGTATGTACATTGAAGTATTTGAAAGAACTGGAGGTGCTGGAGCATCTTCAACCTCCTTTTCTTTGTTTGCAACAGTTGTACAGAAAAGAGTACTCATAGGATCTGATTGACATTGTTTACAAGTACCAGGATTTCCAGTACAGCCAGATTCCTCTTCTTCTTCCACTACTTGTGGTTGCCTTGTGGTTGGATTTGGAACTTTTGGAAATGCACCTGGCGTCAAATTAGTGAAATCTCTAATTCCAACACTAGGACCTGGATGCATCACAGGTAAACTGACCTTTCTTATACTATTATTGATTAAAGGGGGCAACAATGAAGTTTCTTTCTCAACTTCTAAACAAACGCAATCACTTTCATCAGTACAAAATCCACAATCTCCAAACGCAGATTTAGAAAACGAAGTCGACTTCAATTTCTTAAGATCGGGCATTGGTTTACTTTTAAATTTATCGGTGAAATCAACTGGATCGTCGTTTTTTCGTTTGCGTAGCATAACAGCACCTTGCGGTTTGAAAGAATCCAATTGTTCTTTCAATGATTTCTGAGCCGCAAGGATATCAATTTCGTTGTTTGCAATAGTTAATAAATCTGGATTCGCAAGAGGATTGGATTTATTGAACATTAAATTCTTATTTTGACCTGGATCTTTTAATCCTACTGATTCGCACAAACACTCGTCCTTGATACACACTCCACAATCAAAACTAGCAGAGTCTTGCATGGCATGAGGGTTGGTATTATTTGTTGTGCCGTGGTTGTGATTGGTATGCTTTGGCGAATATTCAGTTGGTGAGCCATTATTAACTGGAGAATTATAGGAATTTGAAGGAGCAGGGCTAATATATCCAGGCGAGTTATTAGTGCTATTATCAATATTCATGGGAGAAGTTGGGTTTGAATTTGCGTTTTTGAAACTGGTAAACTCTAGTTTCAATTGATTTAACGATTTTAATAGAAACTGATTTTCAACCCTTAATTTATTGATATTATTAATTAGCGCCATTTCTTTGACTTCATTTTCCCGCTCAACATCGACAAGTTTGGCCTCCAATTCTTGTACCCTCGTTGCTCTTCGTTCTCTGAATGCCCTCTGGGCTGCTCGATTCTGAGCTTTCCTCTTTGAAGCAGGAGTATCAACGCTAGGTTTTCTGCCCGGTTTTGGCCGCGGAGGCAACACCCAATCCTTGGAGGTCAAGATCTGGGTCACCTTAGGTGGTGCCATTGCACCCGAACCCTCTGGTTGTCTGGGGGCAATAGAGGTTTTCGTAGACATTGTGATAAATCAACGATAACTGTAGGGAAATTTAACGAAACGTAGTGAAATTTGGACTGGAGGTAAAGAACCAAACTATAAACCAGATACCTTTGTATAGACGACTGGGGACTTAAATCAAGTGAGAGATTACTAATCTTGATATCTTAAGATCCGTATAGAAAGATAACTGGTTAAAAATTTTTGTGTCACTGATGGAAAAGATAAAAATGCTCAAAATTATCATATCACGTGATAATATCGACTTCACAATAGAAAGCATAATAGGCGAAAATGGCGTTATGAAAGTAGCTCAAATTGAATATGTGACCAGTTTGACTAGTTATATATGGCTACATGATATGTTGCTATAATAGTAAAAGGATTCTGGCCATTTATTGCATTATTTGTTAGAGATTGTCTCAATCGCACTAAGATCGCGAGGTCCGAGATCGGCCAGTGCTTTTTAAAAGTGAAGATTCTCCAAGATTTCTCAGTGCTCAATAAAGTATGGCTGGAATGAACTAACAACTAAGCGCAAACATTATACTTTTTAGATTTCATACAGTTTTTCCCCCGGAGCCGTTAATTTTCCGGGATCTTGAAGAAATCCAGAAGAGGACTGCACTATACTCTTTTTGCAAACCACTCTTTTGCCAAGTTTACGGAACCACTCGCAAATGCAAGTTGATCTCAGAAAGAGCTGTAGTTCCATGTTGGGTTGGATTAAGCCCGATGAATAGATCAAGTACATTTTTCTTTGTATCCATTGCATAGTACATCCGCAAGGTACTCGGATCGAGAAATTTGCAGTTTCACCTGGCAATTTAAATTATTTTTGAATTAATCCATATAAAATAATACTGTAACTGCGTTTCTATCGCCATTTTCTCTTTGGCTTACGAACATCTTCTACATGCCTCAGCTTGGCTCTGAACATCCATTGCATATACCAAGTGAAATTTTCCTAAATTTTTCTATCCCCTTGCTAATCTGTGCATATCCTGATAGGAAATGCTATGCTTCATAATGCATTACATTTACATATACACCTTACATCTAGCATTCTTCCGCCGACAGTTTCTTATTAATATTGTATCCAAAGCGAGTTTCATATTGCGCATTAATTGAAATTAGTGAACATTTAAGCAACTACGCTGATCGAACCCTTTAACGGTTTTTTTAGAACCCTGAAAATTTACTTGCAATTTTCGCTTCTTACATGGGCGCTGTTCGTCGGATAAACTCTTTTCTTGCAACTAATTCTGCTACATCTGTTAGTTTTTGAAATTATGGGTATGCTACAGCATAGAATTTCTTATTATTCTTACATTAGCCATATACTAAGTATAAATATGTACAGGTAAATCATCATTTACAGACATGAAGATGGAAGCGATTAATTTCCTTTTGCTGCCAATTCTGCTTGAACTCTGGCAATATCTTCAGGAGTTGGATTACCTTCGGTTATTAATTTGTTTAAAGTAATTTTACCAAATTCGTCCTTTAATTTTTGTTCTTCTTCTAAGATTTTATGCGCGTTTTCATTCAAGTATTTTTGGAAATGTTCATATTGTAATTGGCCATGTTCCCTTATAATATCTAACGGCATTTTTGGTTCTTTATTCATACTAGATTGTGGTAAACCCAATAATTTGGCAATGGCATTACCTGCATTGGGTCTGTTGCTGAATAAATGGGCATTATCTTGTCTCCATTTTTCTCTCAATTTAGCTTCTCTTTGTTCAAATTCAGGAACAATGTTTTCCTTATTTTCAAAAGAACTTAAAATTGGTCTAACATCCTTTATTGGTTGAGTGGCAACATATTCCAAAAATGGAATTAATCTAATCAAATAATCGTCCAGTTTACCGTCCCATTTTGGTGCTGGAATAGCATTTTCCGGTTGCAAACTATAAGATTCTTCATCAACATCAACGATAATAGTTTTGGCCAAATCACGGTTCAATAATGATAAATCTTTAATTAATTTACCATCTTGATAACGACATCCTTCTCTAAATAACACATATGACACATATGCGTGATATGGATCCAATTTACTAACAGCTTTTTCAGAGTACATTTGCGCATTAGTTCCAAAGATGACGATTTCATAATATTGTGAAAGGTAACCTAAGAAATAATCCAATCCAGGTCTCTTTGCTGTTCTCCAACCGTTTTTAGTGTCCCAAGATGAATGGATCAATAAATCATCCAAGGTCAAAACTAAGGTCAATGGTCTTCTATAGGCTTCTGGTGCAGCAGGAGGTAACAAGTTCTCAAATACTGGATCACTGAAGAAAGTGAATAAGGAAGATAATCTCTTGTTCAATCTTTGATACATTAATTGTGGAGTGTAACCATTGTCGATTTCCCCGCCGATTTTAGTTCTTTCCTCTTCAGAATCCCAATCTCTACTCATATAACCTACCCCTGCTAATCCAGCAATCAAAGTGGTCAAATAGAAGTAATTGGCATTTCTTTCTCTTTGCTTATCTTTGGAAGTTTGTGCTCTTCTTTTTCTTCTTCTAGGCTCATCAGTAGATTCCCCAGAATCTTGTGCTTCTTGCTTAGCTTCACTAGGGTCTTCAAACCCAGCCTTGGCCAAGATATCCTCAGTTAAAATGCTTTTGGGTTGAGATTTCTCAGTCTTTTTAGAGCTGGCACTCTCAGTGGAATAAAACACTCTGGAAACCGGAAATTTCACTGGTGTTACCCTCGAACCAACCTTAACGCTGTGGACGAACCCACGAGCTAAATATCTTGACAACATCTCTCGATAGAACTATGTACAATTAGTTTCTAGAAACAACCGCTAGGAAAATTTTCTTTTGCCTATCAATTTGACCGCGAATTAGTATACAGGTGATTTAACTATGGAATAACTGATTCTTTGTAATTGAATCGCTACAACTTTCCACATATTTGTATTGGCATGTTGAAAGTGGTACGTTCAGTGAGATGTTACTCCAAGGTATCTGGAAACCAAATTTTGGCCAATAATATTGTGATTAAGTCGATGAAATATGTTAAAGAAGTCGATGATACCCAATTGAAATTGACCCAAGCTTCTACTAGTGAAAAAATAGATAAGCTTCTAGTGGGAATCGAGTCCAATAAGGAACTCTTGTACTTGTTGTCGTTATTCCACTTTGAGTGTGCAAAATTGGGGATTTCTTATGAAAATCCAGCGTTACGTAGCGCTTCTCTCCAGTACTACTGGAACCACCTATTCAAGTTGACACCAATAAACAATTCGTTTTGGGAACTATGTCATTTGTTGAATATCTCCAACCATAACCACTCTTTGAATAGAAGCATCAGCAACCTCGGGTTGCTTGATCCGCAAAATTTCCCTGCTTCAATATATCGGCAGTTGCAATCTGGAAGTTACAATAGTACTGATTTCTCTTCTGTCGAAACTACCTCATTCGGAAGACCACAGTTTGATAAGAAAAACGAAACATTGCACTAAGAAGGTCTGATTTGAATCATTGACCGAATCTCTAGTGGTTACTGTCTGAAAACAGTCCCCGTAAAGTTTACAGCACAGTGAAATCGAAAAATATTATCTTGCTTTTAAGTAAGATTAGTCTTGGTATAGCCATCACTTGTGGTAGTGCTCCATTGTTGGCTCCTGCTGGCTCATTGGAGCTCAGAAACTTCAAACAGCAAGATTTACTTCTACATTCCTATAATAACAAGGACCACACAACACTACAACCGTACTGACCATTTGCACAGACCGTAAGATGCCCTCAGTACATCTGGAAGCTAACTCACTGCAATGCCTGGTTGCCAAATATATATAAGTAAGTATAATTAAAAAGACGTATATTAGAATAGTTTAAAAAACGATATTAAGTTTAAACTCTTTGAAATCACAGCTACAAAAGCTTTAAAAAGCTTTATTTCCATTTGTATAACAAACTGAACAGTACAAAGTGCAATTAATTTTAATTTTGTTGGACTATGGTTTTGGGATTTTAAGTGATTTAGAAATTTCAGCACATCCATGTAAGGCGAAAGCAATTGATAAAATATGGAATTCAAAAATGGTGTTTTCGAATAACACACCGAAAGGAAGTTGATCATGGATCATATCCTTCCAAATCAAAAATGACATTACGCCGACCCAAAACAAATTGGAAGGAATTGGTAAACCTTCGAAGTAAGCGGCTTTGCCTGACTTATCCTTTGGAATGTTATTTGTGGAGATATTGAATCTAGCCAATCTAGTTAAACCACACAATACCCAAAAGGTCAAAAACAACACATCTACAGTAGTTTCAAACCCAATGGTGAAAGCAATTGCTCCAGGACTAACACCGAAACTAATCAAATCGGCCAAACTGTCCAATTCTTGACCCATAAGACTGGATTTATTTCTTAATCTAGCAACTCTACCATCGAAAAAGTCAAAGAATAACCCTAATACAATAAAAAACAATGATCTTTGCACATAATGGATCTTTCCGGTAGAACAATATCTCAAACTAGAGATAATGGAGTAAAAACCAGAAAACCCATTAAGCAAAGTAATGAAATCGGCCATGTGCAAGTTTCTGATTAATGAAAAGTGTCTATCATCTTCAATGAAAGCAGTATATTCCTGTGGTTCGGGCTTCGGTAAGTTATCCTTCGATTCGAAGGAAAACAACGACGAACTTCTCCTCAACGGAGTGGTGGCGGTAAAATCGATGACATCAGAATCGGATTCGACATCTGACACAATGGCGGTATCATTCTTTTTGACCCCAGTGGCTCTAGCAGACATGGTATCAATATTCCGTTAATTAGCGTTGAAACAAGATTTTCCAATTAAAAATTGACTCAAACACTTGCAACCGTTTATATCTATGCAATTGACTTGTCTAATAGATGAAATCTTACGTGAAAACTACAATTATACCTAGTCACTTAAAGAAACATATGAATATTGCTAATGTTCGGCTGAGGTTTGAAATTTTCACTACCAATTTGCGAGCGTAAGGCTATAGATGAAGCATTGAGCAATTGGCGAGTTTAATAGGGGTAATTGGTGAAATTGAAGGGTTTATGCGATTCTACGGTATGGATATGTTTAGTTTGTGAAAACAAAATGGAGGTACGTTGTTTGCTTCTGTTAGAACATCAAGTTTGTTGTTTTCCAGTAGTTACTAGAACGGCTATTCGCAGTAATCTAGGGAGGAGTCAGTAATTTTTCTCGGGAGTGCTCGCTATGCAGCCAATCACAACTACCAAATGTCTAAGTACCACAACTAAGCATAACATGCTGACGCCTGTGCTATTTATAGTTCATGTAAGGTACGATGTTTAATTCTAGGGCTATTTATCTGAATTCTTTCTTTAGTATTTTTTCTATAGCTTTTATCTATATATCTATATTGTTTTTAAATTAATGACCTGAAACTACTACTTGGGGTAATTCCAACAGTGATTCATTGGAATCATTGGAGTCAAAGGTGGCTCCTTGGATAATATCGTTATTCATGAGGAATGATTGAATTGATGGACCTTTCGGTAAAAATGAATTGATTGATTCGGTAGAACTATGCGGGTGGAATGTTTGAAGAAGATCGCTGCTATTTGATCGTGACTTGACAGAATCTTGCTGATGCAGCGTTTGTTGCAATTCTACTTGGCTAGTGATAGTCAGTTCATGTTGTTCAGCAGCGGCCCTCTCTTTGTCGGATAAATCTTGTAGTTGTTTCTCCAACATCTGTTGTTTCTGCTGAAGCAATTCTTGTTGCATTTTCAAATATGCTTGGTGATCTGGAGGAGAATTGGCTGCGGATGAGATTCTAGGTGATAAATTACCACTGTGATTTAACGGGGTTTGCCGTCCAGAGCTTCCGCTGGCTACTGTACTATTTGAAACAACCTCAGATGCCATACTATCAAACGGATTAATTTCATTAGAGAAACTTATAGCCGGTGTATTCACATATGGTTCATAAATACCTGAGAGGCTATTTGAAGTATCAAATGACATATTCAACTGATCTTTGTTCATTCTCGATTTATCATTAGCAATTATATTCACCGATGAAGATGAAGAATTCAAATTCTGTTTTGAAGTACCTTCATTCAACTCTTGCTCTTTCGCCGCAAATTTGACATCTACTAAAGCGAATCTTTCGTAATGCTTAGTAGCAAACTTTAATAACTCTTGCAAATCACCAAACCAAGATGCAAATTCGCCGGCATTTACACATCTAAAAGTATATTTAGTAGAATATTTTGAATGCTTTGACAACTGAAATTTAAATGAGCTTTCGTCTTTAACACAGATTTGAAACTCATTTAAATTATATGATTTTATTGGTACATCTTTGTAGCCAATATACCCCCCAATCTTGTCCTTTTGTTTCTTGAATGTTCCGTTTGCATTCGCATCTTCGTCAATCTTAAACTCGTGCAAGTAATTACAAGTTAAAATATAATAATACCTAGTATAACTCTTTAAAACCTTAGATTTCTTGTATAATAATCCTGATCTTATACATTTGTTGTGAATTGAATTGGCATAAGGTAACGTTAAATTTTTGAAATATCTAATTTCATGCTTCTTTTGCACTGGTGAATCTTTATAAATATTAACAAAATTGGTATTGTGTGAAATGTAATATTCCCAATCGTTATTTGAAGATTTTGAAATTTTAGATTTATAAAATTGGTATAATTCATTGTTGAGTTCTAATTTTCCAAATTTATCAAGAACAACATTTAATTCTTTGATAACAAAAGTAAATAAATCTTTGGATATGTTTTGTAAATTGACATATGAAGCAAACATATAATTTTCCAAAGTTAAATGTTTCTTGATTTGATAATCAACTTGCAACTTGATCAAAAAAGGATCATCTAGAACCCCTTCTTCGTCACTGACAATATTTTGAATATCTTCTTCATCATCTTCCGCTATTTTACTTTGCTGAGGTAATTTCTTGGAAATGACTGGCCGTTTGCTACTATAATATTCAACTGCGGTCATGTAATCACTTAAAATTGTTCCAGTTTTACTAATTTCGATAATCAACTCCGAATTTGCGAAGGATTCATTCTTCAAAGAAGTTTTAATTTCCTTAATTTTCAGAGAAAGCGTTTTACACAACGTATTCAATCTTGGAATCAATTTTTGCTGCAAATCATTGAACAATTTGTTATTGTTGTAGTAATTTTGCTGATGATGTTGAATTAATAATGGAGCTAGGTTTGAAAATAATGATTCTGGAGGAAAGAAGTTGGTGGGAATTTTCAAGTCGTTGTGAAACAAATTGGCATTTGTAGCAGGGGAATGCATGCTGCTTAAAGAGTTGGAACTAAGTGAAGTACCTCTTTTATGAGATGCACTTTTTAGAAAATTCGCATTTGGGATCGATTTACTTACTTCATTAGTAACAATGGCAAATACCGAATTATTTGATTTGGTCTTTTTCAATCCTGGGCGTTCTTTTGGGTAATCTTTCGACAAATTAGTGGCGGAACTGAACGGTTTATTTAGTTCTTTAGTTGGGGTTGTTTGACTGGAACTTGAAGGAGATTGTTGATTCAAACTATTGGAAATCTTCACCGGCAAATCCTTATAACCTGGAAACTGCACTGTGTTTATTAACTGTAGGCTGACGTTTGCTTCAAATTGTTTAACAAGGGCTATTTCGTTGAAATAATATATCAACGATTTGATGAAATATTTCCAATATTTGAAGTATTCAATTAAGCTATCTATAGGCTTAGCGTCATGCGATGGGAGATTGTTGTAGAAGGGAGATTTTGCATCTGTGGATGGTGCAACGGATTCTTTGACAAATTTGAATGAATCAGATGTCATGACAACGGAAGGAACACTAGGATAGACAAGTTAGCCAAAATACGATAGAAAACCCTTCCAGTAAATAATTAGTACTTGGCAATAAGTCAGTTTAGAATGGCTTGATACGGTGAACAGCACTAGAAATAACCGTCTGTGGATAGCTAATGGCACTTGGGTGACGCTGACAACGAGATAATGCACTGATGTCTAACTATACAACTTGCCAGGGGACGGGAAAGTGGCAAGCGTAGTACTAAGTATAGTATATACCACAATGATCCGAGGCGTGTAAGCTAGAAATTGTCTTGATTTAAAGGCGAATGTTCAGTAAATAGTCCAAAGCACCAAACGTAAGCGTCTATTGGCGATATCTTCAACTGATTATGGACAAACTGAAGATAGTCCGAGAAAGAGCGGTTTTAAATCTGCAAATAAGTACTAAAAGACCTTTAAATCAAATGTTCCACTAAAACGCTTGGATGTAGAACCAAGTAAATATATTCACCTAATGCTCGGGATAATACAGCCAGGAGGTCAACTGGATACTACTAGCTATGGTTAATCCGAAAAACTTTGCCAACTTGTACCGAAAAACTTATTGCAATAGATCCCAAGCTATATATACACTGGTGCCAAATAGTGACGATACAATGTGGATAAAATGGATATTTACTCCTGCTGGAAGAACTAAGTTAATTGCTATGGTTACGGACTATTCTAGATCCATACAGGGGTAGGTGTATGTATCGCCACTATGTAGCAGCACCTCCTTATTTGCCGGTTGCCGGCAGTGGTGAATGAAAGGTGTCATCATTGCACATACAGCGCCTTCTATTATGTTGTTCCTAGTTAGTATTAGTGTGCGAGGTATTGAATAATCTTCATGGCTGCAAATTTTATATTGCTTGAGCGCATCTTATGCTTCACAATGAAAGTAATGTATTTGTTTCAGGGATAGATAGGGTGGTTTTTGATATGGTTTTTGTCATTTTTACTTCTGTACGGTTAATTCCAAGCACTAAAAATAATGTGAAGCTGGTGTTAACAGTTGCCGTTGTGCTTAGTTGCACATTATCTTGAAAATGACTATGATTATCCCTGATGTTCCGTGCATGTTCTATGTGATTGCAGAGTATTCCTCAAGTGGAAAACGAAGCTACATTCATCAATATGGAAGAGAACCTCGGCTTAATATCCTCGTACTACTTTGTTTGCACTTGTAAAAATAAATGAATCGGTTTATGTTCTACTCATTCATACACATTCATATTTTGAATCTGAATAAATGTGTGCTGCTATACCGTTACGAATCTAAACTTGGCCCAAGGGAGTTTGATGCATCGAAGTACCTTTATTTTTTATTGTAGTTCTTATCGCTTTACGTAGTTGAAATCTATAAATTGCGCCCCACATTAACCAATCCTTGCTCTATCTGATATCAAGCATATCTTACAATTACAGGGTTATTAATTCCCTCACTTAAAATATCTAAGCTTTAAAACATATATTAAATCAATCATGTACGGTGGGAAACAGTTGCCTATTGTTTAACTGTTTCTGGTTGTAGTTTTGTGATTTTTTCCTTCAAGTCATAATTCTCTTGTTTCAATAATCCCATTTCAACCAATAAACTTGATTTATTTCCAAATGTAATCAATTTCAATAAAGTTTCATTTTCCAGTTGCAATAATTGTAACTTACAAATAATCTTATGCGCTAATTCTTGCTCGTCATATGCTCCGTCGTTAGTAAATGTAGTATTGTAATATGGGTTTGTGTTGGTTATTGAATACGCGACCAAAATTGCTTCTAATCTCTGTTTTGAATCCTTTAATTCCTGACATTTGTTTTGATATTCTTTCGACATTTCTTTGAATAATTGGTAAATATTCGTTGGCAATGAATTGGAAGATTCATTGTTACTTTCGTCGCTATATAAATCTTTCAAATTTTTGCATTTGCTTCTAGTGTTTTGTTTGATTTGATCAGTCAAGTTTTTAACAATTTGCTCTTTTAATATTAACTCAATCTTCAATTTTTGTAATTCTTGTTGTAAAAACTCATATTCTTCGTCTAATTTTGGTTTCTCTTGTTTAATTTCATAAGCAAATGAATTTTGGGTTGTATAATTCTGCCCAGAATAGTTTTGATTCGAAAAGTTTTGACTGCCGAAATTATTTTGAGGCTCGTATGTGTTGTACTTTCTTGGAGTATAGCTTGGAGCATTAATATTGAAATTCTTAGAACTGGAGACAGTTTTATAATACGAATTCGGATTTATTTTCATTTGAGTATTGATTGGTGAATTATTCTTTGCAAATTTTGGATTTGAGTACAACAGATGGGTATTAGAATTAATTGAATTGCTTGTTAAAGTTCCACCCAAAGTTGAATTACTTAATCCATTAATATTGGCATTAGTATTGCAATTTAAATTTGCGTTAGATCCAGTTTGAAAAGAGTCTAAGTTTTCATCGAAATCTGGATAGAATTCTGATATATCAGTAATTCGACTATTCCCAAGATTTGACCAGTAATTAGACATGTTGCTTGTATTTACTGTTTCGTTAGAGTGACCAGTGTTTGGCGATAATTGCCTATCATCATTCAAAGAACCAAGTACAAAGTTTTGCATTCCTTGCGTCTAAAGTGTTAGAAATTAATATCCAGTAGATAAATAAAAATGCCAACTTACAATCATAGTACTATCAACATTCGAATCTGCCATATTGAGACCTTGACGATAAAGATAACGGATAAATTAATGTGAACAACGAAGTGTTATTTCAAAGACTACTACAACAAACACAGCAAATAAATGGCTATGTTCAAGTGGTTGTTCTTTAGAAAAGAAGATAAATTATGAATTTACTTTTTGCAACAATTTTTAACCCCCTAGTTGGCTGCTACACATCTAAAACCCTCTAATACATATGCAGGTTGCGGAATCTGGTGTTGGCTTCCATCGAATACTTCCACCAAGTCAAGTAATGATGACAAAGTTGGCATGTCATTGTCGCCCAGCACATATAAAGTTCAGTCTTTACTTGGTATTTTCATCATTTAGTTTGGCTATAAGTGAATATGTTGCTTAGTAGAAGTTTTCTGTTAACAAGATCTGAAACAATGGAAATGGTGCACGCAATGTGTATCAGATTGAAGGGTCACACCGTTTCAACTTGTTTTTAGTTCTAGAAGTAAATATATTGCCACCGATTGTGGATGGCCAGTTCCACAAACGCTAGAAATGTACTCACGTGGTAAAGTTGTTTTAGTTGTACAATTCGTGTTCAGCCAATAACTTTTGGAAAATTAATGGTTGCAAAAACTATTCTACTTGGTAATGTGCTCAAATAATCACGATGACATTTAATTAATGATATACTTCATACATACATCCTATTACAATAATAAAACGGAAAAGAATAATAAAATAGAAGCTAATACCGAATTAGTGGTTTGGGAGTTTGCTAAATTCCTTGTGGAACTTGAGGAAGTCCTGGAAGAAGAAGCAGTTGATTGTGACGAATGAGTAGAAGTACCTCCAGTAGTAGTGCCTCCGGTAGTAGTTCCACCACTAGTAGTATGGCCTGTAGAAGTCGTACCACCTGTAGTCATGGACGTGGACGAAGCTGCTCCACCAGTGGTGGACCCAGTATTAGCAGCAGTCATACTACTTCCTGAGCCACCAGTTGTTGCTTGCGTATTTGCAGTGTCAATAGTACCAAGATCAGTGGGGAATGAAAAGCTGCCCAAACCAGTAAAGTCTGAGAGATTAATACCCGAATATAAGTTATAATACGAAGTTGGCACAGAATAAACATATCCAAAATAACTATAAACAAGATATCCGTTAGTTGTGTAAATGTTTATATCAGTACCATAGTAATTTGTTGGAATTGTGAATGCTTGACCATTTACGGTATAAACGAAATCCCCAGCTCTCTTTTCCAATCCTAAAAACTGTCTAATTTTATAATAAGGACTCAATGCATTGGCTAATGCAAATAAAAAACAAAGAAAGATTACCTTCATTAAAATTGTGGAGAAAATATTATAGATTAAGGTCGAATAATCAAATTGCTACAATAATTACTACCATCTACCAATATTAGAGACTTTTTATAGTACTTGTAATGTGAACCGCTGTTTTGAGGAATACGCCAAATACGAAGATTTACGAGATTCAGTCGTAATGCACATCTTGGTAATGTATAGTCATTTTAATCCTCTTTTATAAGTTCTGCGACAGGAAAGGGGTGATTGCCGTCATTGGTTGTATGATTCGTAACTGCAGTTACTACTATCCATCCTGGAATGTTTTCGGTATAGTTTCACTTAATCACCAAGTTTTGACAACAAATTTCATTTCATGGGTTGAACAAAAATTCTAGATCAGATTTTCTAATTTGACATGACTTGTTCTATTATTAGTACATAGTTGAAAGTACATTTCTACATGAAATTGGGAAGGGTAATAAATATGGGGATCTACTTTATCGCTATACCGGATCATCAAGACTTGATTCGTGAATATCATTCTAATTTAAGACCATGTGAATATCTAAACTGTGCATTGGTCATATGAACCCTTGATGCATTTCCATATACTACAACTATTACATCTATCATATAATATGGAAATGCTTTATCAAAACCAATTGGACCCAAATTACCAAGGGATAGTTCCTCGTAATTCAGATTCAATAAGAATCAGTGACCAAAAATTCCAAAATAGCATCCATGTAACCTTAATTGGCTATGATATTAGAATGGCCCCTGGTAGGTGTATGCGTGGAGAGACTCGAAATCAATTAATCTTACGACTATAAATGGATGTGGGTTTCATCAGTTACACGCAAGGATATGCTACAACAATGAGCCACTATAAACTGCAATACCCCACAGGCTAGGTAAGGGAAAACATCGGAAGGGTGACGATCTTATTTGTAGGCATTGTACTTACAATGAAGCAAGATATATATACCGTGCGTTACATAACCAAGTACTAGCTCTGCTTTTTTACTGTTCGTTTGAACAATATCTATGAAAGGAAATCTATTTTATTTAAGAAATATGATTTAATCACCTCTTACTAGGTTGCCTTCTGGCTTGAAATACTCAAATTTTTATACACCTATTATTTTTTCATTCTACTCTGGGTAAGAAATGTATTCGTTAAAGATCTAAATAGTTAAGGTTAGCAACTAAACTTCTAAAGTTGATATTCTTCTTGTGATGTACGATTCCCCCCTACTATATGAGTTATTTATATTATTTGAGTACGACATGACATGTATGCGTGTAAAAGGTAACGAATAAGTTCTATTTTTTATGCACAATTTTTAAGTCAAAAATGGTTGCAATCTTCGAACAACAATTAATTGTCTCCTTAATTAAAATTAGTTTATTGTGTTATTTACATTAAAGAAGAAAATAATTATTAAATGGTAGTTTGGCTTTAATACCATCTAATGCATAGATCCTACAAATGGTATGACAACTTTGAACATCAATGCGTCGTAATTGCAATAATCTATAAATGCAATGGAAATATAGTAAATCTGTAAAAAAGACCTCTAACATATTAGTTAAACAGGTTCTAGCAGTTCTATACAAAAAAAGAAATCGGGAATCTCAATTTAATCCTTCTAATTAAGTAAATTTTCGTTCAGTATTGGAATTGAGTCTCATTTGCTCGAAATATATCCAACCTTCAACGCTTATTATAGCATTAATTTGTGAAAAAGTATCTAAGGGTTCACTCTTGATCCAATCAAGGATTTTAACATTTGACCATTCGGAGAATTCAACACGGCTTCAGGCAATTTTAATATTTTGTTGTCCAAGTTCTTACCTGTTAAAAACTCAACACAAACATCAGTGAAATGGTTACAATTATTATTAAATAAATCGTAATTGACGGCATGGTATTTTTGCTCTTCGTGATTATTCAAATCAGCAATAAACTCATTAAACACATCTTCATCGATAAAGGTTTCCCCCAAATCAATTACATCAATAGGCATGCCATATTTCGTATTCCCTGGATTGAGACATGTCTTTATACCCTGGTCAATATAATACTCCTTACTATAAATAACAACAGAAGTGTGATATATGGCATCTAAATTAATCCCCAAAATCATTGGTGCATACATTGAAGCCATACCATGCGATAAGTCATACACATAAACCATCACCCCGAACAGAGATTCAACTTCTCCTTCCACTTTCGTCTCACTGGCAACAATCTTTTCAATCTTTTCAACCTTTTCCTCCACTGGCTTTACAACACTTACATTATCATGATGTTCAGTCATACTACAAATACTTCAATTTAAAATACAATGTCAATGTTAATGGATAAGGAAAACAAATAAACTCCTAACAAAAATTCTAGAAAACAAAATTCCAATTACTACAACTATATAAACTCTTACAAGCAATTTCGCTACTATTTGCCATCAATTGTTTAATGCAAATTGGCATATTTCGATCTTCTTGTGCAATTTTCAAAGAGTGCGAAGTCGTGTGGTTTGGCAGAAATGTTGTGGTACAAATTTTCACTATGGTAGTTTTAACGCAAAAGTGAAAAATTTGAATACGAAATCTTTTGTTTCAATTACACTAGAAGTCTTTTAGCAAAGGAATTGATTTTATCGGTCCATCTTGTTCTCGTCTACGGTTTTACTATATTTGTCTAACAACAAGCCTTAATTCTTCCGGGAACCCATTAGAATGTGTGACACTTGGTAACGAGATCAGAATAACGAAACAAAAAATAGAAAAAACTCAACCATATAAGTATCCTTTACATAGTTTATTAGTTGGTACAATTGAAGTAGCTTTCAACCGTCGCCATTTGCATTCCATATCTCGTTTATTGTCAGGTATATATATCGGCAACTTGATCCATATCTCGGAGTAGGGTAATTTCCTGTGAATAACTCATATTGTCATCACTATTCTTATCATGTCTGATTTAGAAGTAGATATCCTTGCTGAAAAGAAGAAGTTGGATGAATTTTTGCAGAGCAAAATTGGAGATCAATCGTGGCTATTGGGATTCTTCCAGCAATTGCATCCAAAGTTTTCAAATTGGATTATTAAAGATTTCAATGACTACTTCCATGCCATCTCCATAGAGAAAATTCAAGTGAAATTTAATACCATTGATCTTGTTCAGAGAGTCTGGTCGGATTTCCATTATCCAATCATTAAATATTTCCAGTATAATCATGCATTGCTCTTGACAGAAATAGATTCGCAATTCAAGAACTCCCGTAATGACGAGAAAAGCATTGGGAAATTCAAAGTCAAGCCAGTGGAAATTAGAAAAATAAATGATTCGTTTATTAAGTTCTCCAAATATAGTTTCCAATTTTATTTTTCATTAATGAAACATTTTGCAACCCATTTTCAAAATCCGCTCTTGCCTAATGCGTTATTATCACATTTCAGTTTGCAATTGCAGTCACAGCCAATTGAAACTAAAGATACCAATTTACAAGCAAACTTACTATACCTTTTACATCGGTCTCTTGTTGCATTAGGTGATATTTCCCGTCATCGCTCCTTCATGGAAGTGAATTATGTCAATCCATGCATTTCTAATAAGGAATATTTCAAATTCCGAGCATTAAACAATAAGGAGAAATCCACAGCATTAAAACCTTACTATGAAAAACCGTTACAATTTTATCAATTATGTATTTTATTATTACCAGCATTAAATGAGCCTTATAACCATATTGGGGTGATTTACAATTTGATCGACGACAAATTTCTGGCAATTTTGTGGTTCTTGAGATCTCAATTTACTAGAATTCCTCAATACAAATTAGGGTTGAATAACTTATTGTCCATTTTGAAGAAGAATTGGTTTTTAGACCATTTGTATGAAATTGACTTTTCCAGCAATGAAAATGCAAAGAAATTTTCGAAACGGACCAACTTTAATCGATTAGATGAATTAAATATCGCCCTAGTGTGTTTATGTTGTCATTACTATTTACCGGAAAATTATAAACGGGGACCAAATATCACAAGAGAGATCAGCTATGCCAAAGTTGAGAGCTTTTTGATGAGAAATTTATCTGATTCATTTGGTGACCTTATTGAGAATCCAAGCTTTATGCTCGACCAATTAGTAGTGTTATTTTCTTTCTGCAAGTTGATTGAAAATTCCAACGATAATGAGGCATTGGGCAAAGTCAATAAGTTTGCATTTAGATACATTGATAAATTTTTACAAGGGTGTGCTAAATGCATAGATATCGAGGGAGAATTGACCCATAGAATCAATATTGCGGTTATAATAAGGTTTACTTTAAATTGGATTAAGGAAAATAAAGCAGTTTATCGAACCTTTCAAAGATTTCAGTTTCCAATGCAATCGATTAAGAATTGTTTGAATTTGTTAATGGAATCATTAACAGATGATGAATTTTCCGTTTTTCAATCAGATACTAGACCTACCAGAAGTTATTACTTCAAAGAAGATGTCATGTTTAAAGATTTCTCCATTATTAAATACCAATTTAAAGACTTTAAAGATGATGATTTATTTGCTAGTAATAACATTGATTTACTTGTTGGGGATTATTCCAGTTTAGTCAAAGAGACTGGACCTAGTTTTTTGAGTAAGGAAACACTTTCATCAGGTACTTCTGTAGTTCTTGGGATTGAAAATCAGGAAGTCTATTTAAGAATTGTTGCTTCAGTTGTGTTAGGTAGAAAATTATTGCAAGATAATACTCTCGGCATCGAGTTTGATACCAATGAAAAGTTTTTCATTGTAACTAAGACTGGGAAATCCAAGATTGCCATCAAAGAAAATGACTTTAGCAAGACGTCTAAAAAACCACCCAAGAAAGCGATATTGGTTTCAAAAGTTGCAGAACCTGCGTTAGTGAAGCAGCCAATAAAGGTAAAGCTTGCAACCAGGAAGGAGACAGAAGAGAGTTCTATCAAGACCAAAGAAAACACTCCTGAACCAAATGCGAAGGTGGAAGTACCATTCTCAATTGAAGATATTCAAAAGAGTATTTCGAGCCATACTTCACAACTCCAAGAGAAATTGAAGATCAATGAAGGTGCTGAGCTTGAATCTTCTGGCGAAGAAGAAAGGTTAGAAACAATGGTGGAATCGATAATTTCCGAATCCAAAGCTGGCGAAGGAAATAACAATACTTCTAATATCTGGGGAGTTAATCATCCACAGCAACCTTTTAAGATTCCTAATTTAGAAACCCAACAGCAGTTTTATAACTCACAAAATCCTACTCCATCTCCAGGACCAGGTCCGACCCCAAGCATGGGAGCTGGATCTCAAAGCCATGCTTCTCCATCAAATGCATCTAGTGGGCCAGTTTACCAGCCATATCCTCAGTATACTCAATTCAACCAATATCCTATGAGAGAAGGAATGGCATCTCCATATATGGTTCCGCCATTTGTGCCAAACCAATTTATGCCATTTGAGCAACCTATGCAAATGCCAATGGCTCCACCATTTGGTCAATACTATCCATATGAGCAATATCAGCCTTACTATGGAGTCAATCCAAATGTCCCTGGGCCACAAACACCAGGTGCACAGGTTGCAAATCAGAACCAAAATCAAAGTGCCCAACCTGGCCCTGGTCAAATTGGTCTTGGTCAACCTGTGTCAGAGCAATCTCATTTCAACCAAGACAAGTTATACCCTCAATATCAATAGGAGCCATGCTAACACCTACTGGTTAACACCCCAATTTGTTAGACTGAACCGTCATTATGCTCGACCCACTCAAGTCTAAAACACCCAAGTGCCCGAGTCTACAGCTTGGTTCACTACAATGTTCAAAGACTACCCTAGTTCCTGATTCCAGCGATTCCATGTGCTCTACATACTACTGCCATACGTACAACGAATATTTAAGGTTATGTAGACTAATTAGACTTTGGATGAAGTAAAAATATGTAAATTTCTATATGGATCTAGTATAGCCCGCCATAATTATACGCTATCACTTCATATACCTAATAATGCCGTTGAATACTTGTAAATTGGCTAAATCACATTTTGCTAGCAACGAGGCTTCTGGAAAAGTTTTCGCGGTAAAGATTTTGCGGTAACATGGCCCCATTCCAGAAGCATAAATCAGTTCTTCCACATCATTGCAACAGATACACAACTTGTGCACTTTGGCGACGGATTTACTATTGCTGCTGTATAACTAACCTGCATTGCATTTGATATTTTAAAAATCACTTCATTTATTACATTTTTATTCAATCGTTGTTTAGTCTGAATAGCCGCTGATTTCACACTCAAGAAACAGTTCCCTTCGCTATTACAAGTATCCACGCCACTACAAGCTTCCATATCCTGGGCCAATCTTATTGCAAGATACACGAGTTTACAGATCAAAATCTAGAACAATTTGGCTATTGCTATCGTTCCAATCATTAAGTCGTTATTTGTTAATTATTTAAGTATCTTTTGAATTTCATCCAGTTTCCAACATGAGTTCTTCTATCAAACACAAAGTGTCTAACAAAACTTATACTTTCACTACCCCTGCAGCCGATGCTCCATTGCAAATCTTGAATGAGTTCTACTGGACTAAAGAAACAGAACCTCATGTGATGAGAAGAAAGCAGATCTTGGCAAAATATCCTCAAGTCACCAAGCTCACAGGCCACGAACCAAAGACCAAATGGTACGTGTTGGCCGTGGTAGCGTTGCAGTTGTCAATTGCCTATTATTTACGTAATACTTCCTTCTTTACATGGAAGTTTTTCGCGTTAGCCTATGTATTTGGTGCTACTTCAAATCAAGCAATCTTTTTAGCTATCCATGAATTGTCACACAATTTGTTATTCAAAAAGCCTTTCCACAATAAGCTATTTGCTATATTCACCAATATCCCCATTGGTATCCCTTATTCTGCTTCTTTCCAGCCTTACCATCAGCTTCACCATAAATTCTTGGGTGATCAATACCTTGACGCAGATTTGCCAACCAAATTCGAAAGTTTCGTCCTTTCCAGCGTATTAGGAAAAGTATTCTTTGCTACTTTCCAAATTTTATTTTATGCTTTAAGACCAATGTTTATCACTCAAATTAAATTTACTTACATTCACCTTTTAAATGTTTTGTTTCAAGTTTTGGTGGATTACTTGATGGTACAATATTGGGGATGGAATTCGTTAATATATTTTATTTTAAGTTCGTTTTTGGCCGGTTCATTGCATCCATGTTCAGGTCATTTCATTGCTGAACATTACGTTCTCAATGAAAATAACAAAGCAAGAACAGAAATAAAAGATGATGTCAATATCATCCCAGTTCCCCTTGAAACCTATTCCTATTATGGCTCGTTAAACTTGCTTACTTGGAATGTAGGATATCATAATGAACATCATGACTTCCCTTATATTGCCTGGACAAAGCTTCCTGAGTTGAGACGGATTGCCGCTGAGTACTACGACCCTTTACCTCAAGTAAGTTCTTGGGTAGGTGTCATATGGTGGTTTTGTTTTGAAGATGTAAATACATTGTGGAATAGAGTGAAAAGAGTTGGTAAACAAAAGGATGGTTCGAAAGTGAATGTTAAGTTGGACGAAAATTAGACAGTTTTATGTAATAATACAGTGATTTTATATATTAAATTCGTATATCATGATAATTGTGATTATTGTGGGAAAAATATGATCCAAAATTAAGTAATCTCTCTAAATCTATAAACCTCTGATTAAACGAGTAACATTATCAAGTCCATCGACATTGGCAGCTTCTAACTTGGCTTGGACAACTTCGATAAGATCTTTAACGTTTATATCTTCACCGTCATTACTGTCGTCACCTTGGCCCAACACTTTCACTTTAACTTTTCCTTCTGGGAATTCTTCTTTCCCAAGAATAACAGCGACTTTGGCTCCTGACTTCTCAGCAGCATCGAATTGTTTCCGAGGGTTAGCTTTAAGTTTGTAAAGGTATTCAGCCTCAATGCCTGCTTTCCACAATTGGTTAACAATAGTCATTCTTTCTTTTAAGAACCCATTCCAACCTTCACCACCACCAAATGCCATCACGTAAACTTGAGTGTGGCTAGGACTTACAGATTCTAATTCTTTAGCAGCTCTTGCTTTAATGATTGAGAAAAGTCTCTCAACCCCAAAAGATACACCAACACATGGAATGGATTTACCGTTGGAAAACATACCCACCAAGTTGTCGTAACGACCACCAGCAGCAATCGATCCAACACCAACATATTCCGAAGCATCTTCGTCATCTGATTTCTTTTCTTTTTTGGCTTTTTCCTTTAATTCGCTGGCATTTTCTGGTGGGGCAGAAGCTGAAGTAACGGCTTCATAAATTAAACCAGTGTAATAGTCCAATCCTCTGGCTAAAGACAAATCAAAGCTGGTATAGTTATCTATACCAAAAGCGTCGGTATAATCAGCCAAGATCGACATTTCTTCGATACCTTGTTGAGCTGATTCGTTTGTAGCCAATAATTCACTTTTCTTCAATAATTCCAACACTTGACGAATAGTACCATTTAATTTTACAAATTCACCGATCTTATCAGCAACATCTTCCGGTTGATTCTTTTCAACAACCATTTCTTTCTTTACTACTTCCCAGGGAGATTTATCTAATTTATCAACAGCGGAAGAAACTTTTCTAACATCTTCTTCTTTAACTCCACAAGCTTGGAAGATCCCATCTAAAATCTTTCTGTGGTTTAATTTGATTTTGAAATCTTGAATACCTAAACTGGTTAACCCTTCGCATAATAACGCCAATACTTCAGCATCTGGAACCATAGGATCATAATTCCCAGCGATATCAAAATCACACTGGTAAAACTCTCTCATTCTACCTTTAGTCATGGCTGGTTGATCTCTTCTGTACACTTTAGCAATATGGTATCTTTTGATAGAAGCAATGGAGTTGCAAGCGACGAATCTGGCAAATGGAACTGTCAAATCGTATCTAAGAGAAGTCAATTCTCCACCTTGATCTTCCAAATTATAAATTAATTTGGAATCTTCACCATATTTACCAGTCAAGATTTCTCTCAATTCAAACACTGGAGTGTCGATAGTAACACCACCGTGTCTCTTGAACAAGCCGCTTAAAGTAGAGAAAATCCCATCTCTAACTACCATATCTTTATCGGCCCAATCCTTGGTACCCTTTGGAGTTTTCAACAAGAATTGATCTTGCTTCTTTGATTTCTTAGCTGCTTTCTTTGAAATAGCAGCTGGAGATGCAGCTACGGCAGCGCCAGCTGGCAATGTACTAGCTTGTGTCGACATGGTTGTATATATGTTTCTTAATCCCGTATTCAATCTACGAAACATACACTAGAAGAAAAGCTTTAAATTTGGTTCAAAAGTGACTAAGATTTTTCAAATTTTTCACTTTGATTTTTCACTACTAAATTTAAAAAACGACGATAAACATTAATTTTGCTTCCAAGTCAAGTTATACTTTGTTTTGTGAAACCATAACCGATTGATTGATTTTGGAAATGTTCGGCTACCATATTGACTTTTTTTTGGAAAATTTCCGCTTGATTTGAGTAGATTTCTTCTATAGACTAGAAGCAATTCCAATGAAATTGTAGTGCTACAAGCTGTGATCAATTATGTGTCATGCTATCATATCTATTATATTATTAATCTAACTAACTATGTGTGCTCTCTTCGTCGTAATCCGAGTTTCTTAGTGGCTAATTCATATTCTCGTGTCATTATCTCATCTCTTTGTACCGTTCCTAAACTGAATTCTGGTGTGTGGTTATGCAAGCTATCTCTAAGCCAATTCAGCAGTAGCAGTAATTACTGGTTTAGATACTCTTGCAGGTGTTTCGTCAAGGTACGTAATTATCCTTCAGCATCTAAAATTGCATATTTAATCTTCATTTATACCATTTGGTTTAGAGTACCTCAATCTCATTACACCATCACTAAGAATTCTCTTACCCCAAGTACCAGCAGCTGGATCACCAGTTTCATCTCTACATTGTTTTAAAAATGGTAATAACGACGTTCCTCCTGTACCTTTTTCTTCTTGCTTCTTTTTCGCTAATCCAGATCTCATAGTCGAACTTGAACCTAATTTATTTGTCTTTTTTGCTTGCAAGATAATATATCTTGTGACAATTTGAATATGTTTATCTCTAAATGATTTGATCATTGCCAAACATGCGTCAAAACTCAAAGTTAATTCTGGATAAGAGTCACCATGCTGCAAAACGTACTCTCTAATTATAGTAGTTTGCTGGATTTTATTCAAGAAATCGGCGTGTTTCCCAGGCATGTAGTTTCTCATTTCGTTCATGAAACTGGATTCAGAATCTGCTTTTTCGGTTGACTCTTTATTGTGAGGTAAGGGTCTTTCACCAGTAGAATAATGTTTTATCCCTAATAAAATATCCAAAAATTGAATCAACGAAGATTGTGCGTTTGAACCTCCAGCATAAGATCTTGGGGAACTTTCATCTCCATAATAAACCCCCTTCTCCAAACCAACATCAGCCATATTTTTCCATCCGGCTAAGTATGGTCTTATTCTAAAATAGAATACATGAGGGTCGCACATTTCTTCCATTTTCATCAATACTGAACCTAAATGATCAATTTTTTCTGCTAATTTCTGTAAATTGGCAATCAAGCTCTTAGTATCGTTGTTGTAAGCATCCTTCATAGCTTGTAACCCGGTGTTTAATACAAAAGATCCATGATATTCAAAATACACCGAAACGAGGTAAAACCAACTTTCATCTATCGATCCTGTGAATGTATTAATGGTGGTCAAATTATCTAAATCCCAAATCTCTTCTGGAGTACCATTAGTTGGAATAATTTGCTTGAAGTTCCATAAGCAAAGTCCGGCATAGGTTGCTATTGGTGGCAACCTCAAATATTCAGAAACTTGCACCCAAGGTTGACTAATTTGTTTCGGTAAAACATCAACTGGTTTATCAACTCCCCATATATATGCATGAGACAAGAATCCCAAAATTTGATAAGCTCTTCTGTATTGCTCAATTCCTTTCAATTGATCTACCGATAACTGGGGCAAGCCGTCAATAAGAGTTCTCACCCGCTTCGTCAATATAAGACCAGGCAAGTTATTGACAATGTCTTCCCAAGGTTTATAGTACTCTTGAGGTAAACTTACTAATGGTAAATCAGCAGGTAAAAAACCAGAATGGGGAAAAATATCATAATCTTCCAATTTAGGAACCAAATCTGCCATTATAACAATATTTCGCCTTGAATATGTCTATCTCTAATACAATTTTCCCAAGAAATCAAGCAAGAGTACTTGAATGTAAAATCTTTCCTCAGTACCGCCGTCACCGCACCAATGGGCCAGAGAATTTACCCGGTCACGGAAAATTACACAAAAAAAGAAATTAATTTACCATTATCACCTCATACTTAGTAAGCTGCGTAATGCATCATCTTATCTCATGCAGTCGTCTAAAATCCGAAAGTTGGCTGCAAAAGATGATTAATTACTATTTCTTTACTTTGGAGAAGGAATTAGTGCGATATATCCATACTTACGTAATATATTGATTGGCTCGGACTTTTGTAATACTAAATAGCTCTATATAGTAATATGAATCGCAGATTTATTGCGGTGACGTTATTGAAGCTTAATATTGCTCCTTAGGCAAGACAACTCCAGTAGAATCTCTTGTTATTCCTAGTTCTAATAATTTACCAAACGCAATGGCAAAATCTTTATTAAAAGCTTGCTCGTTGGTAGCATATAATTGGACATACTCATAAAATGATAAATCCGTCAATAATTCCATATCTGTGTTCAACATCATTAAGGTTTTATCACTGTTGTAATATTGTTGTTTACCAGTTTCTGCTACGCAACCGATTTTCCAACTTTCCTCGACAAGTAATTTGTAAAATTCATTCGAAAATTTAATGGGATTTGTGGTCCATTTACCTTCCCATCCGCTAAACTTTTTATGACACCTACCAATTCCATGCCCCCCTAAAAGAGCAACTGTTTCTTGGTCATTAAATCCCATTCTGGCAAAGGTAGTTCGAATATGTTTAGCATCTTTATCAGCAAATGGCAAATATCCATTTTCTGGTACATACTTAGTGTTGACACAATCAACTCGACCGCATTTCCAAGGAATTGTTGGCCCTCCCATTTGTTCAATAGCAACTTTACCTGCTAAAGTCCATAAATCAGAATATGTTATTCTAGGAAACCTTTGTTTTATCACCTCTAGTGCCGATCGAGCTATATCTAATCCAGTGTTTCCCTCATCTATTATTTCTGGGATGAATCTCATGGTGGCTCCATTAGAACCTCCTATTCCAGTATTTTTATCATATGTAGCGCAACAGTGCCACGCCAATCGGAGAATAATTGGTGCTAATGAACCGTCATCATATCCTGCCCGAGGAAATGCAGCTAAAATGGCTAATTTTATCTTTTCAATGTAGTCATTTTCGTTCTGAGATATTGATTTTGTTATAATATTACTAAAATTTTCTTTATCTGTTGAAGTAGAACCATTTAACTTTGCATCCTTTGGAACTATCTTCAATTTCAAGCTGGTTTTTAGTTTGTTTGGTAATTCAATGTTAATATATTTAACCTTACTTTTAGAGGTATCAATTACTTGTGTTGAATCAAATTTGAATGGTACAAATATTTTATTTGCTTTTCCTGTTGAATGAGTTATCTTGTTCCATTTGTTTGAGAAATTCGCTCTTTTGCTCATTGGTATCGTTTCCATTGGAGATGCTGGTGGTGAGTGTGACTGCGTTAGCGAAGGAGTGGGTGATGGTGATTTAAAGGCTAAATCAAATTTCGGTTTGGAAGCTTTTACAAGTGGCATGGGACAAATTACCGAAGTGCACTCTGAACTAGAATCTGATAATTTTCTCTTTGGTTTGAATACGGGAATTGTATCTTCTTTTGGCAAGTTTAATAATTTATCGTGTAACTTTTGACTCAATGTACCTCTGGGGGATTTTTCCATTTCAAATTCAGGTACGAACTCATGAGTAAACGGATTCGATTCCTTACCAACAAAAGTCAGATGTGGATCATTCTCTATGATTTTTGTAACTTGCGTGGAAGCTTCAAATAATTTTGAAACTTTGATTTTCGATTTAAGGTTTTGGTTTATTGGATTTATTGAAGATTTGGTAATTTTATTAGGAAAGTAAGGTTTGCAAAGTGATAATTTCTTAAATGATCTTTTCTTAGACTGCCTTCTGACAGGTTTCATTAATTCAAAATTAAGATAATCTTTAAATCCTTCATTACTAGTTAAGTTTATTCCATTGAATGTATAACTAATCTTTGATTTTGTAGTAAATTTTTGAAAAATGCAGTAAGGAGAATGCACTATGTACCTATCAAATATATAATGCAAAAACAATGGAATTTGAGCAATTTCGGTTTTAGATTCAACTAATATTAGTTTCAACTCCTTGATTTCGAATTTATCTAAAATTTGTTGTAATAATGGTAGCAGCGGTTCAAAAGAAAACTCTGAACTAGATGCTGAAGAGACAATATTACTGGATACATTGTCTTGTTTAAAGGCAGTGTTTACCAATCTAAACATTCTTAACGGACTGTTAATGAAAACAATTAAATGAAATAGACATTTGCCAAAATATTGAACAATTAGGAGCCATCGTTGAATTAAGACATAAGCCAAAACACCCGGCAAAAAGTAGCCTCGGAATACAAACAACCAGAATCTGTAGATTATTTCGTTAATATCCGCTATTTGGTGAAACACAACCATTTTCTAATCTGTTTCGAATTCTTTTATATTTGCAACCAATTTAACCGCTGGGTAAATATGGTTGCAAAATAGTCTACCATTTTCGCTACAGACACGACCTTTTCCATAATACAATGCTGTCAACGCTTTATTTGGTATAGGAATAAGCTCAACTCTTGGTCAATCTCTAGGAGGTATCTTGAAAGAGCCATTTGTTGGAATATTAAAATAGCCATAATTATCTAACAAACAATTGACCTCTTATATGGTTGCTCAAACAGTTTAATCTCTAGTACAGCGCTACCGAGTTCAAGTAAGTCTTGTCCTGTGCAATCTGTAAATCATGATCCTTGCAATATTAATCAGGTTATAACAGAATCACCAACATCCCTCTGCAAACAAAACTAACCGCCAAATTTGGGTAGCAAACTGCTTGTACGCTATTCCTACTGCGAATCCTCTCCAGAACCAACCCTATAGATTCCTTACTAGTTGCTTGAAATGGAATTTGCCGTGATGCACGACCTCGTCATCAATCAATCGGAAAGGCTACGGGCTATTAAGAAAATGAGATTAATAGCAATTGGGAAATACAATTGTGAAAGTGTGTAATTGTTGGTATGTCGTTCAAAGGTATCAAGAAGTCGATTTTGAGAGCGCCTCAGAACTTCCGCCAGAAGTTCAATATGGGGGACGTAACTACTGATGCGGTTTACCAGGATGCTGAAAGGCGTTTCAAGGAATTAGAGCTTGAAACCAAGAAATTGTCAGATGAATCCAAAAGGTACTTTGCTGCTGTCAATGGGATTTTGGATAATCAATTAGACTTTTCTAAGGCCATTGCCGAGATTTATAAGCCTATCAGTGGAAGAATGTCTGATCCAAATAGTACAGTTCCAGAAGATAATCCTCAAGGTATCTTGGCGTCGGAATCGTACCAAGAAGTTGTCAAAGGGTTAAAAGAAACTTTGAAGCCAGATTTGGAATTGATCGAAAAAAGAATTGTCGAACCGGCACAAGAATTATTGAAGGTGATTCTGGCCATTAGAAAAATGGCTACTAAACGTGAACATAAACAAGTTGATTTGGATAGACATAAAAATACCTATACCAAATATGAGGTGAAAAAAGAACGTACTGCCAAAGATGAAGAAAGATTGTATAGTGCCGAAGCTGAACTTGCGGTTGCTCAACAGGAATATGATTATTATAATGATATGTTAAAAGCAGAATTACCAATTTTATTTCAAATGCAATCTGATTTTATTAAGCCTTTATTTGTTAGTTTTTATTATATGCAATTGAATATCTTCTATACCTTATATAACGCTATGGAAGAATTGAAAATCCCTTATTTTGATTTGAATAGCGATATTGTTGAAGCTTATCATTTCAAAAGAGGTACCATTGAAGAACAAACTGATGCAATTGGTATTACTCATTTCAAAGTTGGTCATGCAAAGAATAAATTAGAATTGGCAAAAAGAAGACACCAACTCCCTGGGGCTGACCCAGCTGCCGGTGCTTATCAAGCTGCTGGTGCTCCTGTCTACGGTGGTCCCCCAGTTGCTGGTGCTTCTCAGTTACCAGGTTATTCTTCAGGAGGATATACTCAACCATATGGAGATGCTAAAACAGCTGCAGGACCTGGAGCTCAATACGGAGACGTTAAAACTGCTGCTGGACCAGGGGCCGCATATGGTGGTTACGGCCAACAACAAACTCCAGTTTCCACTGGATACGGCCAACCGCAAACCCCAGTCTCAACGGGCTACGCACAATCGCCAATTTCTCCTGGTGCTGGCATACCTGTAGGTGCTCCAGCTGGTGCCATGTCTACTCCTCCACCAAGTTATGGAGGGGCAGTTCCAGCTGCTGCTCCAGTACAGACATGTACTGCCTTATATGATTACACCTCGCAAGCACAAGGTGATTTAACATTCACAGCAGGAGCAGTAATTGAAATTATTCAAAAGTCTGATAATGTCAATGATTGGTGGACAGGTAAATATAATGGTCAAACTGGGGTATTTCCAGGGAATTATGTTCAATTATAAATTGAACATTTCATCTTAGAATGAATTTTATATATGAGCTGTTTTGGCTAGGAATCTTAAACTGGTACTTTGTTTTTGAATTTAATTTATTTTATCACCACCCGTACAAGTAGAAGACTTAGATTTAGTATTTCAATGTGTGATGTTGCTATGCAGCGCTTTGCAGACCCATGAGCTAGCGGTGACGAATAGTCTTGTTTTATTTTCCATTATAGTAATTCGAAGTCTAATTCTGAGCCGAGGAAGGAATAATATTAGGCAAACTTGAATGAAAGGAAGGGCAATTTCTCATTGTCGGTTCTATAATCATGATTCTCTTTGCTTACATAGAAATCATATACTTTGACTTTTACTTTCAACAAATCTACATCTGGCATTTCTGCATTAGGATACTCTTTTTTACTCTACTACGTTACAACTTCGAACTTCACTAGTATTGACAACCCTAAATACATACTAAAAACGAGGGAGTTTGTCGAGATGAATTGAAATAATTAATAAACAATATGAATCTGTGTATTTCCTAAGCTATGCAATATGTCAATATCTAGTATATTATGGATTGCAATCAATTAAAAGTTTAACTTCAATAAATAATCAGCCAATTTTTCTACAATAGCAGTAGCTCCACCTGGAAGAACTCCATCAGGATAATGGGCCAAAATGATGATCTGGTTGGTTCTAACGGCAATGATACCTTCATTTTCATGCTTACCGTAGATAGATCTGGCATCAGCTCTCAACAAGAAATATTTGGTACCACCTACATGTAACCCATGAGCTTGTAAGTTGGAAGGATCTTCGAATCCTCTAGCAATTTCGCTGATTTCTTGTTGGCCAACAACGAGACTTCCAGTTTGAGCCCAGACTGCATCACCAGCTTTGGAATAAAGAGTTGCATGGTCCAATTTCCCAGTTGCGACTAAATTGTCAGTATAAGCTTGCCACGACATGATAATAATTTACTGATTGACAATATAAATGAAAGATTGGAAGTTTGAAACAATTTGAAACTCCTAGTCGTGAATGATGAAGGAAGTTAGTGGAAAAGTGCGTACAGGATACCTATATATAACATCTAGAGCCAGTGGGAGTAGGCTGAGGCAGTACTGTGGTGGAACCTCGAATAATCCAGATTAACGAGAACAGATAATTGTGTTCGTTGGAAGTGCCTTGGAACAGGGTTTAGCACACGGAATGGTATATGGAGTGATATCTTGTGGTGGGTAATTGTGTAGCTTTTTTTTTTAATTTATTAATATGGTCTCGTAGCTGGATTCTAGGGCATTATCCAAATTTGTATAGCAGCGGAAATTTTTACTATATTTAGCACTGTAAGCTACAGTAAGGGGAGACTCTTGTTTTGTTAGCCGAGTAGCTCTATTTTTCAATCAGAAGCTTATCCATCCTTAATTGCACTTGTGCAGAAATGCACCTTACCTCCCTGTTGCAACCTTTCTTACCATATATGGCAAACCCTTGTGTTCACGATATTTTCATATAGTTTACTAGAATTGTTGCTTGATCGTCGTAAATGCCCTATTTTTGGATGTGGCATCCTTCGTTCCAAACGCAGTGTGGTAAAAAATTGGCTTGTAATCTACACTGATAGGACGAGTTTCGCAATTGAGTACGTCTGATCTGGAATTTCTAAAGTGGCCCTATTTCAAGGCATAAATACAGTTTTTCACTATGTTACCGATCTCTTGAACCACTAACTCCAAGATCTTTGAATCAGAAATCGATCTGGATATTTTTGCAACCCCAAGTACGGCTACCCAAAAATGAAAGCTTGTCTTCGATCTCCGATCCAAGTATGGAAGTATAGATATTCACGTTTTGTAAACCGCAGAAATAGAATTAAAGTTAATTCTATTTGAAAATAGAGTTGCAGCTAGCATATTGAAGATTCTGCAAATGTAATCCTGAAGGTACACGAATTGTATGTTTTGGGATTATTCCTAAAAATTGCTCCATCAATGCATTAATTTTTCGGTTCTTTGGAGCCAGAGCCAAATAATAATTAATTAATTCAGTTAGTGAATTTAAAATCTGCAACAGGAATATTGGAGTTGGTTCTATTTCGTCTATTAATTTTTATTTTTATTTTGAACGTGAAGAATTAGACAGGCAGTATGCATGATGCATATCTCTAACTTCAAAGTTATCAGTGATGTTTGAATTGGCAAATAAAAGATTACCACAAAAGAATGCGAAATCTTTGAAGAATCTTAAGCTTTTACTTGGATAATAATCAAAATAATTCCTGTGAGCTTCAGAATATCAACTCAACTTAATTTATATTTTTTCAAGACTGTAAAATAATTGCGCAATGGCAGATATCACCCGATAATTCTCTCAACAACTGGATTGTATATTTCAATAGAGAAGTCAGAAGATTAGGGAAAATAATAGCACATTATTATATTAGCACATTGTTGTATTAGGAAATTAGTAGAGATACATAGTGGTGTGGAAAAGGGGTCTCTTCAATAAAAGGAGATATAACGATTAAATGACATAGCAGTACATATCTTGTAAACGAGAATTAATATATACATGAATTCAATTTGTGTTCGTGATACATTACTACAACTTTCCAACTATAATTAAATCTTAAATCATCTGTATTTGAAAATCCGAGCGACAGAAACAGAAACGAGTTCAACTCTCATGGTTTTCCTCGGTTGCAATTTTCGAAGAAATAATAATATACGGTTAGGTGAGAAACTTGGTTAAAGTACGGAAGCTTGATCTATGTAACCAATTGCCTACATTGGTACGGCACATCTACGACAAAGGTTATGCCTCTCCATTGTTATATTTGAGAAGTAAAAATGTGCCTAATGTTACTATTTAAGTAAGAACCTCGCAATATTTATGCACATGTACGATATTATTTTCGCTTAGCATTTTTACTGATTTCCAAATAATAATGCGGCAAACATGTCTGCTTCGGTTTTTGTACCTGATGTATCAAATGTGGACACCCGCCTACATAATTGGCTCACTCCTATGAATTTGAGCAGTTTAGCATTCCTTAGGCAAAAACTAGAAGCTACCATAGTCAACGACGTTTCCTCGATAATTAATTATACACCTATGCTTTCTTTAGTTTCTCTAAGATGCTTGTAAGATAATAACCAATGTCAATGAATATGCTACAAAATAACCTATAGCAGTACAGTAATATAGAAAACATGCTTTAATTATTGTATTTTGATCTCAACCTGTTTTTCTTTTCTTTAATGCTGGTTCTTCTAACTCAACTAAGTCATCATCTTCGTCAACTATGATTGTTGCAGATGAACCATTGATAATTGAATCAGAGTAATTATTTTCGGTTATATTTTCAAATTTTCGTTTTGGTTTCAAATTGATTTCATCAAATTTAGTTTCATCATCTAACGTAATGTATAGTTCAAGGTTTTCTTTTATATCGTCGTCGTCTTGAACTAATAGGATTTCTCCTTCCACGAATCCGAGATCATCTAAGCTCTGTGATATGTTATCATCAAAATCAATATCATATATTAATTTCGATTTGGCTAATTGCAATGATATAGCTTCTTCGTATCCATATCGTTCAATTAGTTCTTTGACTAACCATTCTAGTGGTTGTTGTAAGTCAGTGATAGATAACTTCAATATTCCACGAGAAAGTAAGGATGAACTTGGACACTTGATATTTGGCGGCACCAAGGATGCACTGGTAATATACTTGTTATGTCTAATACTTATGAATATAGTGGAAGATTCTTTATATATCTTTGAAAAGTCCCTGCTTTTATCATGTTTGAAGTAATTGGTTCCACATAAACTAGAAAAACCAGAAATAATGGCATTTGTTGTGGCTATCGCTGGGATAATATTTCCGGCTATTTGCTTAATATCAAACTTTGATTTTATTTCAATATTAAAAATCGACGAACGTAAATTTGATGCTGCTGATACAAAATTTAGAGTATCGTCATCATCTTTATCAAATTGAATAAACGTTTCCCCTGCCAATATTCTTTGTTGTAACGATTTGGAAGATTGATACAAAACATAAATGTTCTGTATTGTTGACCAAATATCAGTATCTTGAGTCAAGATTATTTCGTTGTCGGTACTTTCAACCAAATTTGACAACTTGCCGTTGTATGTGTCCATATTCAAAGGATTGGGCTTTTCTCTTGATTTCCACAAGGAATCAATCAACAACAACCGTTCAATATCAACCTTAAAGATCTTGTTCATTAAATCTGTGAAAAACTGTTCAAAATTATTAGAACAGGCTAGAGCACGTAATTCCATCAACTCGTTAACTCCTTGGACAAGATTCTTTAATTCTTGCTGATCGTCCGTCTCCTTCGACAATGAATCGGTAGAAGAGTTTTCTACTTGGTCAAACAACTGATAAAACAAAAACTCCTTTGCCCAAGTTATACAGTGCACTGGCTGAGATGGCGTCGATCTAATGGTACAAACAGGAAACGTCTTAGGCGTTACTTTAGCCTGGCAATCGAAACATTCCGAATAGTACGGATAAATAGGTTGGATTTGCCCATCGTATCCTGTAGTTCCCGACTCCATCAACGGTTTCTTCAAGAACAAACAGATTTTATTGACGTAACGTCTAGCTTCCAAGTTGTCTAGCGCATTAAACACATAATCAAATTGGTTCCACCAACTTATAGAAAATTGTTTTGCATCCATAATATTGCCATGGTGAGGAATCAACCGACTACCGAAATAATTGAAGTTTTCTACTGCTTTTGAAATGGTCAAAGACTTGGACTTGTTAATATCCCACTTTCTAAACAAAAATTGTCGATTCAAATTGGATAATGTGATGGTATCCAAATCTACAATGTGGATTTCACCATACCCAGTGAGCGTTAAATTTTTCAACAATTCACAACCAATCCCTCCAGCACCAACCATAAGCACTTTGGCGCTGCGGATTGAGTCAAACTGTTGTTCTCCAAGTACTTTCCTTAGATATGTATCTTTTGCCATGATTATAGAGAAGAAATGGAATGAAATGAAAGCAAAGTGATGAAGATATCTGGTATTCTCAAACAGAAAGAATAAGAAGCGCAATTATGCATTTAGTGCGACAGTTGTCGCTGGAACTTTATCTGCACATGAAATAGGTCAAGAGTCGCGCTAGGAAAGTTGAGCTTACTGCAAGAATGGATGAATGAGGTGTTACTTTAGGCAGTAATTGAGTTAGTACGAAGAGGAAGGTTGTTTCGGGTTGAAATCAAGCACTTGTGGGTTAAAAGTATTCGTTATGTAGAGAATTGTGAGGAAAAAGGCTTTGTTCTGTGGGAATTGTCCCCAATGGCTCACTATCTGGTCAGTAAACGGTTTATATTCTTCAGAACCATACATATTCAACCACAGCAACGAACATCACTAATGAATAGCGAGCTCTGTAGCTGCCAGTTCAATAGTCAGGTCACTGCTCTGGTGGTGGCCAATTCGGAACTCTATTTGTATTTACTATATATGAGTTTATACGCTAGTAAACAAGGTCCAGACCCCTTTTAAGTAACCGACGATTTCATCTCCACCTAACTTCGATTCCCCGTATAATCTATCGACGAAATTGATTGGTACTTCACCTATTTTGAAGTTGAAAGATCTAGCTCTTACCATCATTTCCATTTGGAATACGTAACCCTTGGACTTGGTTGCTTCGATGATCTTGGTCAATGCTGGTTTCTTGTACAATCTAAACGAACCAGTCAAATCGGACACATTAGGTCTTAAGACGGTAGCAGCTAAGAAATTGGCTCCTCTGGAAACCAACTTTCTCTTCAAATCCCACCCATAAACACCACCGTCACCGGCGTATCTCGTACCAGTAACAATATCATAGTCGCCAGACTGTTGCTTTTGGATTAATTCCGGAATGGCTTCAGGATGATGGGAAAAATCAGCATCCATGATAATCACATAGTTCCCAGTGACGAACTGTAACCCGTGTATATAGGCAGTCCCAAGACCCAACTTCCCTGCTCTTGGTCTCAACTGAATGTGCTCCTTGCCAAACACATCAATCAATTGTTTGGCAATCTCTTGAGTACCATCTGGCGAAGCATCGTCAACAATAATTACTTCCCAGTCAATCTTGTGCTCTTTGAAAGTCTTGGCCAATAAATAGATAAGAATTGGCAAGTTCTTTCTCTCGTTATACGTTGGTAATATAACAGAATACTTATCGCTGGTCATGTTCTATTGGTTTCGATTGGTGTTTACTATTAGCTGCTTCTTCGCAGCTTCTTCGCAGCTTCAATTCTATACGTGTTCTCCCGAGCGAGGGGACTGTGTATAGTGAAAGTAAAGCGAACGCTTACAAGTGAAGTTATACCGATTATTTATATGACTATGATACTTGTTGCTAACTAATGTTGGTAATATTACAATTGCCGTGGTTTTAGTGTTTGTTCTGTGAAAAAACCAGGCATTTTGGTACATTTCTCTGCAATGGTTGCAAAATAAAAGGTAAATTATATGTAAAGCTGTTCCCTCCTTTCGACCCCTTCTAAATCCTTTTGTCAACTCTATTATGTCCAATGTTGCTACTGAACCACCCTCGGTGGTTCGTACAACGTTATTTTCCAATATTCCCCCTTTGACTTCCTCTATTGGTTCAAACTTAATCCTCCCATTTGTCCAGTGATCATATTGAATGTAGGATTCATCAGCATGTTTGAGTTCACTGATGAGGATGAATCGTTATTCATCATTGTTGGTGTAGAAGCATTCCCTGTCTTATTGCTGTATTGGCTCTGATTGGAGTAATTTTGATATAATCCAGGTGAATTATGTACAGATTGGGAAAACTTGTATGTTTGAGCGTTTGTCGATTGATTGGCTGATGGTTGAGATTGGGTTTGTCCCATCATAGAATAATGCTGTTGCTGTTGGTTTGGTTGAGGTGTACCATTAGAATTCCCTCGAACGTTATAGTTTTTTGGTGTTTGAAGAGATTGAAATTGTTGGTTTGGCTTATTAATAGTATTAGCATTGTTTAACGATTTGCGTGGCTGTCCCTGATTTTGCCCTTGTCCCTGACCATGACCTTGAGTTTGATTTCCTTGTTGGTTATATACATGATGTGGTTGTGGTTGTTGTAAACCAATAAAACCATTATTCATATTCAATGGTTGTCCGCTTGCTGTGGCTGCTGCAATAGCAGCTGCAGTTGAGTTAACTGAGTGAATAGGATTTTGTTGATTAGATACATTTATCATTGGTTTTGCTGCTGAACACTTTAAACAACATAAATTTTTGGCAAAATTATGATACATACAGAGATCACATTTCCAATCTCCAGCTCTGAAAGGTACATTATTACCGTAATGTCCTCCGCGAGTATTGTTGTTGTTATTATTGTTATTATTATTGTTGCTATAATAATTTGAATGGTGACCATTATGACTGTTAGAATTATTTGTTGGTGTATTACTCTGAGCGTAATTTTGCGCTGGATCAAAATATTGGTTACTTAAGACACCTGTAGTGGAGGGTTTGGCCATAGATGCATTATAAGTCAATTTATCACTCGAATTATTATTTGAAGTATTACTGCTGTTATTGCTATTGTTATTAGCATTGCTTCCTCCTCTTCTACCTGACGAATACATCGATTCTTGAATAGCAACAGCCGATGAAGCAGGGAAAGAGCACCTAAAACAGTGAGTTCTCCTTTGGAAATTTGAAAATCCACAACTTGGACAAGTCCAATCTCCTGGTCTGGGTCTATTTTTTGATGGTGGGAACGGGGTTAATAAATCAGATGCATTGTCTAACACTCTGGTGGACGAAGGTTGTACTTCAATTGGCTTATCGTTCAAAACTCTACCATTCATAGATAAGCTTTCTGTTGCTTCTTCGTGAGTTGCAAACACTGCAAATCCCGAAATACCTTTTGATTTCGACTTAATTTGGCCATTAAGATTAGTTGGATTAGGGCTATTGTTGTTGTTATTTGAGATATTGTTATTATTGGTGATAGTGCCGTTGTTGTTGGAATTGTTGTTGGAATTGTTGTCATTAATATCCAAATTTTTTAACGTCCAAAATGCAATTGGTCTACCACCATATTGAGTAAACCAAGATTCTAACTCCGATTGTGTAGTATCAATAGGTAAATTAGAAAGGAATAAAATCTTTGACCTCTCGGTAAGAAATACTTTAACATCTTGACTAGAGTCATAAGGTTTAGTTAAAACATTAGGGTGCTCAGAAACAGGTAATGACTTCTTAATTAATTGCGTTAAGATTTTCGAATATAAATTAATATAACGCGATACCGTCGATTTTGCCATATCGGAACTATTCTCACTGCTAGACAAATCTTGGTCAGCTTCTTCAACGGTGACATCAAGAGCAGTAGTAATATTAGATATGGAAGAACATGTGTAGCTTAAAGCTTCCGGATGAGTAGATTGCCAATTGCAATATTCCTGTTGTAAATCAAACACTCTTGGATGTTGCAAATATAAAGGCAACACCACCGACTTGTCTCTGGCTTCCCTCGATAACTGAACTCTCAATTTGAAGATATCAAACGTCACAAACGAAAACTGTTTATCTTTAATATATGAACTAACAATCGAATCAAATTTGACGATAGCATCCTTAAAACTACCGGCATTTCTTACATGCTCCCAGTCAATATTATACAAATTGGTACAGTAAGGAGTAATGGGAGTGTTGACTGGTCTGATCAAAATGGAGTCTTCATTAAGACAACTTAATGTCTCGGCGTCTAAAATTTGCCAGGCCAATTCAATGATCTCCATTGAATCCTTCGCAACATAATTCGACGACTCGTCGCACGTAGTAGCTAAGTTAATAACCACATAAACATCCGACATCGTCCACTAGCACAATCTTCTGTCTCTACTGGTGTTACAGTTGTTGTAAAATTGCAAACTTCTCACCGTTCAATTTTCACTCGACGAATGCCTTAAAAAAAATTGAAAATGGGTTGTCGTGTGACTACGGTCATGTGATGTCCATATTGCTATTTAATTGAATCTAACAAAGAAAAACCTGGAGAATAAAGATCTATGAGTGGTGGAAGTGCTTTTAAGGCTCTGGGTTCGTTTGAGACAGAGAAACTGACAGTTTTTAGTTGGGAAAAGTAGACTCGAATTGGTTTTCAAATTCAAGTTGAAGTTGCTATTCCCGCACTGATGGCTGTTCTCGTCTTGTTGTTCTTGTCTTGTTGTTCTTGTCTTGTTGTTTCTGAGGTCACAGAATCGAACAATGTATCTGTCACTGTGTAAATATGTTTGAAGCAAGAACTAGAAGACACGGTTGATAGCATTATTTATTCTTGAATTACGTTTATTCAAAGTATGAGAAATCTCCATGATTTTGATATGTGGTGCACGGCTCACTACACCGTAAAGTTTAAGATACTTTTAGACGATTTTCTATACTATTTCCCTTTTAATAGCGAGATCGACTACTGTACAACTAAATTGTTTAAAGTATGTATTTTACTGCGAGATTCTCGTCCCGGCCACTCTTACTCTAGCTTTTCGCAACCATTGAAACGTATGCCTAAATCAAGTTAGCTTTTTAGTTGAGCTGCCGAAAGTGTGTTGATAGGAAATATGTGCACGTTTTACATCTTCCGCTGGTGCTTTCAACAACTGGTTCAAGTTCATGTTGTTTTATGCCAAGTAAACATATGATCGAGTACCGTCTAGGTATAATCCAATTTAAAGTTTACAAGTCAATACAGGGCATTATTTTAGTTATCCTCTTTTGGCTATTTCTATGCAACAGGGGTGTTGAAACTCTTATCACAAGCATGTTCCTGATATCGAGATATTTTGAGTGCTGTACGGTTGAGTTTGAGAAGTGCATTGCATCAAAATACAACCGTATGGACCTAGAATTCCATGAATAAGAGTGGACTGACTTTTTACTTTGGCAATCCTGAATTTATGTGAAAATGAATGTTCCCTCGTTTATGTACTACAGCACCATACATGAATTTCTCCTTTATGCTGCAGCACCTCGTATTTCTTTTCATTCCACTGTAGTTCCGTTGGATTCTAAGTTGAAACCCGTATAGCAGTTAAATGGTTACATCTAGTTCGCCATTACTAAAGTGCAATATATTATATTATTTGCTGCTTTTGGATGTAACATTTAAGCTATTGCGCTAAATTTTCCACTTCTCCGCCTGCCGTGTCCTTTGTTGCCTCTGCTGATACAAGCATGACCCCTACATCCAAGCTCAAGTTTAAGGCTCCTTTGAACCCTTCGTGCATCGACTTGAATTACATCGACTTGGATTATTTGCGTCTTCATTGCCAAATTCATTATCAGTGGAAAACATATGCAATTGCTACTGCAATAGGTACACTTCCTAATATGGCAATATGTCGCATTTAATATACCATTAGTTTCGTGGTGATACTTTACAGTGCGTAATGAGATCAAACGGCTAAATAGTAACATTTGAATCTACAGCACCAATGAACGTATTTGAAGACTCCAAGCACGACAACGTGTCGCTACGAGGTCAGCAGCGGATCTTTACTACTCAGTTGACTATTTGTACTTTTACAGGGGTGTTCTGCTTAGCATTGTTCTGTGGTTTGCGATACAGATGGCCCCATATCTATGCTGTGAGAACGTTGAGGAATAGTAATCACGGGTTGGCCAAATTGCCCAATAACTTGTTCGGTTGGCTACGGGTGGTGTACTCCATTACCGATGATGATATCTTGATCAATTCTGGACTTGACGCTTATGTGTTTTTGGCATTCTTCAAAATGGGGATAACGATCTTTGCCATACTATCAATTTTGGCCATGGGGATTCTCAGTCCTGCTAGATATTACTTTGTTTGGGACGATGATGACGACGGTGACAAACCATCGTTTCTCTACTACTTGTTTGCTTCGGATCCTCCTCCCGAATACAATTATAATTTTCCTAAAATCCTCTGGATATATGCTTTAGCTAGTTATGCGTTCAGCATAATCGTGTACTACTATTTATTTAACTATACCAAGCAAGTGTTGAAAACCAGACAGAAATACTTGGCTGCTCAAGACTCAATCACCGATAGAACTATAAGACTAGACAATATCCCAAACAAATTATTGAAACATAATGATCCGCTAGTTCTAAAGAAATACTTGGAAGATTTAGGTATTGGTAAGGTTTTGGATATCAAATTACTTTACGATTGGTCTCCTTTGGAGCAATTGTTTCGAGAGAGAGATGAACTAATTGAAAAATTGGAAGTTGTTTATGCATCAAACAATGCCTTAAATATTGATATTTATAACCAGTTTAAAGTTCCGTCCGTGCAAATAGATGACTTGCTCGAGGATAGTGACGATACCCGTGATCCAGGGGTACAATTAACTATAACTCAATTGTCAAATCAGTTGAATGATATCAATTCTCAAATTAAGAATATCCAATCAAAATACGATATTGCAACTTCAACTATCAACATAAAGTTTCATCCCGAGTTTAAACCTCTCACGTCTGCATTTGTGACTATGGACTCTGTAGCATCAGCTCAAATGGCAGCGCAGACTGTGTTAGATCCTCGTGTTTATAAATTGATTGTAAATTTGGCACCTGCTCCTAAAGATCTTATATGGAAAAACTTCAAATTAACCTATTATCAGAAGATCACTAAAAGTTACTTGATTACTTTTATCATAATTTTGTCGTATGCTTTGATTATATTCTTGGTTACACCATTAACTACATTATTAGATTTGAAAACCATAAAGAGGTTATGGCCATCCTTAGGTAAGATAATTGCCAAATCTGCAATGTTAACAACATTTGTTACTGGTATTTTACCACCGTTATTGTTCTCATTATTGAATATTTCCTTGCCTTTCTTTTATAAATATTTGTCACAACACCAAGGCTATTTTTCCAATAGTGATATTGAATTATCAACATTATCCAAAAACTTCTTTTTCATCTTTTTCAATTTATTTTTAGTTTTCATTGTTACTGGAACTTTTTGGGATTATCTCTCTTATATCAGTGATACTACTAAAATCGCAACTCAATTGGCGCAATCTTTGAAAAAATTATCTTTATTTTATGTCAATTTGATTTTGTTACAAGGTTTGGCGATGTTTCCTGTAAGACTATTACAAATAAGTGATTTCTTGCTATTAAATATTCTTGGAAAACTCTTTTTATTCAAGGATATTTTTCTCAGAACTCCAAGAGATTATAGAGCATACTACTTCACCCCTCAAGTATTTGATTTTGGTTTACAATTACCTCAACATATATTGATTTTCATAATTATCTTGATTTATTCCGTTGTAAATACAAGAATAGTTACTTCGGGGTTTGTTTACTTTGTTCTAGGGTATTTTGTTTATAAATATCAATTAGTGTATAATTTTGTTCACCCACCTCATTCTACTGGTAAGGTTTGGCCAATGATATTTAGAAGAATCATGCTAGCATTGATTATCTTTCAAATATTTATGATTGGTACATTAGCATTGGAAAAAGCATATTTGTTAGCAGCGCTTTGTTCGCCTTTGTTATTTATTACGGGGGTGGTAAGTTGGAATTTTGAGAAATACTACTTACCTTTGAGCAGTTTTATTGCTTTGAGAGCTATATTAAATCCTTTTGACTTTGATAAAGAATTCGACGATGATGATATCGTACCTGCCACAGACTCAGAAACTAATTCCCAGGAAGGAAATGACAGTATTCGATCAGGTGGGAGATCCAGCCCTGTTGACGAGAATATGGTGTTATTAGAGCCCCAATCACCATATACTAGACATCGCAATCGCAGACAATCGACTATTGATGAAGAACGAGAACAGTACACAGATTACACTTATCCATATCTAAATGACCCATTACATGGTCCATGGGTAGGATTTGAAGGCGATTATATATCCATGGTTGAATATAATAGCCTCAGTGCCGATTTAGAAGATGGAGATGTCAGTATAATTTCAACTAGAGAGACGGAAGTGGTCATAAAGAAGAAAATACGAGTTAGCGAATGGGAATAATTTGTAGTTATATATTAATATTTATTTAATTCATAATAATTTAAGATTGATATTATTTATTAAAGTAATTAGGTTGGTTTATACATTTTCTTTGTTGCAATTTGATTCTTCTTCCTAATCAAGGAAATGCTTAATAATTTTTCCTTACGAAGTTTCTTATCGAAGACGTACTGAGGTTTATATGGGGAATAATCGCATTCAATGCCAAACTTTGCACATCCAGAACAAGTTGGTCTTGATTCGTCGCATTTCATGTGTTTAATTCGACAAATCCAACAACCTTTTTTGGATCTTGGTAATAATCTTCTACGAGTATGTTTCTTAGGTTTGATGGTCGATTCACTTATAACTGAAGAATCAATGTGTAATGCTTGTGAATTATTCATAGTAACACCAACTAAACTATGATAATCAATTCTCCTCTCCCCTGGTTTAGACATATCGTAGAAAGGGGGTGATAGTAATGGTGAAGTTGAAATATCACAATTTTGAGGAAATGGTTGCAAATGAGGTCCGTGGTTCATATGCGCCGAATCAAAGGAACTATTAATGACATGATTAGTATTATCTGGTGAAGTTGATGAGTATGTGGAATAATTGGGTGTCAAGATGTTCTGTTGTAGATTTGATCTTTGGTCTTGTAATTGTGCTATTCTACTGTAGTAACTTCCCATTTGTGACTTCTGTACATTACCATCTCTAGCAATTATTTGATTTTGATGAGTGTAAGAGGGATTATTTGTGTATGCTGGTATATTCGCCATGAGATCGTAATCTCCTAATGATTCACGTAAGTCGTGTTGCATTAAGCAATTTTTATTAGACGAATTATCTTGTTGAACTAAATTTGGCGCAAAAGCTTGGTAATTCTCTTGATAATTATAAGTGTTCTCATTATAATCTGACACTGCTTGGTAAGATGGTGGCATATCTAGACTGAGATCAGATAGATTGCTTGCAATACTACTGTCTGTCATATTTGGAACATTAGAGCTTTCCAAGTTAGATAAAGTACTATTTCCAAGCAGGAAATCAGAACCATGTCCCAGGTTATGAATTTGGTAACGAGAATTTGAAGAGCTATGATTAATATCATATTGAACAGAATCCCAAGGTTTAGTTTGTATAGAATGTTGTTGTGGTATTATATTCGGAAAACTTTGGTCAACGGAGTAACCTATATTTTGATAAGATAAGCATTGCGACGAAATACAGTCAACAGTACTTTGGTTATTAAAAGTACTAGGATGCTTGTTAGTTAAACAAATATTCGAATTTGTGGCCTGGGATAAATTTTGAATATTATTTTGGTAATTAAGTCGAGAAGTCTCGTTTGCATTCATTGACGAATCTCTACCCTCAAGGTAGTAATTTGAAGGTGAGTCAAAAATTGAAGAGTTGATCATAATGCGAGAACGAGTTTCTAGATCTTCTAAATCTTTAGTCAATGTTGGTTAAAAAAAAAGTGCTCCTAGTGGTATACAGCGAAAGAGTCTATTAAATGCCACAAATGCATAGAATTGCTCCATAGAATTATGATATATAAATTAAAAAATATTATCCTGTACAGCTGCATATGCATAATAAGTAATAGTAGCATGTACAGATCCTGTCGAATTTGGGAATATCGGCGCAAAATAACTCCATAAAGGAATTATCTTATTCTTTAGCTTTCTTACATAGGTATTTATCCGAAAACTTAAAACAGAAATACTTTTCCGATAATTTGAAGCGACTGCATACTTTAATTTTGTATCCATCGAATACTGGAATAATACTTCAGGTACATCCATCCGAAATTATTTTATCTACGTTCCGAAATTTTATTTTTAGAACATAAAACTCTGTTCTGTTGGAATATTCTCGTGTTCTTAACTATTAATAAAAATTTATTGAACTGAAACATTACATTAATCAAAATCTTCCTGGTTTACTGTAGCTAACTTTAGAATCGGGCAATGATAACTTTGAAAATGAACTTCGCTTTTTAGTGCTGAATTTGGATAATTTCCCAAGGTATAATTTTTTAGAGAAATTGTTTGTTGTTTAAAGATATTTTCTTCGATAAATATATTATTTGTTGGTGCTTAACACACTTAGCAATTTCTTTGTCTAGTCTAGCCCTCAAAATTGTAAATGCATATCATCGCCAGGAAATAATATTTTGCGATCCATCTGGAGTGGAAAATATTGTCAACAAGATAGCGATTTAAAACTTGCAACATTATTTGAAAATATGGAACTAAGGACTATAAGGTTTGGCCACATTACAAAACAAGACGTGGAATGTATTTGTTTGAAATAAAGCTAGCTTTGCTTGCTTTTTATGGGAATTCGTAACCCCTCGCATACTTGTATACTTGCAATCGGATAGTGAAATGTATCCTCAATTGCGAAACATAATCTTGTTCGCTACATGCTTTAATTATCACTTGAAGAAATAGAACTACAAAATACCTGCACGGAACAGACAAAGAAAAGTTCACATAATGCAGAGTATCCATTGAATTCCATTATATCAAACCTCTGCTAACTGTACTCGGGGTATCTTGTTTATTTTTTGAATCTTCTTGTATATGTATATGCAATATATTCTCATATACATATTCCTGGCTATTGATGAACCTGAGCTACACTTGCGTATGAGTTGTATTCAAGACAAATATCTGCAATACTTGGAAGACGTCGAAAACAGCATTGTAATCCTTGTTCAAGTATTACTACAATGTTCAAATTGTTTCCATTTATCTATGTTTCACATTTATTTAGCTCAAGATTTTGTATAATATATCTGATACAGATACGTAAAAAAATAAGAATTGCTAACCAAGTGTACAAATGATCCCATTTGTACGATGAAATTTCATTTAGTTGCTGGTTCTCCCCTCAATGCTTGTACCTCTTTTACTATTTCACCTAATAAGATAGAAATTTGGTATTACACGTGATTATATTTTCCCCGGTTTCGGGTTAATTATTGCGTTGTCCTCCTCTACCCTACCTTGTCGCCATAAGGTTTGATCGAAACAAAGTTGAAAATCGTACCTACTTAAGCGGCATCTTTACGAATCAAATTGAAGATAACTATATCCTCCTGAGCTCATTAAATTTCCACAATCTGAACCACAAAAGTTTTGCATACTATATTTAGCTTTACAGGTGAATACTTGGACGGTGGAAGCACTAGATTCAATGTACAATTACGAATAAACATATTCATTTCAGAAAATTGTCAGTCTTGCTGCGAGCAAATTTGAATGCCATTAATACAAAACAAAACTAATTATATATCATAGTTGAAAGCTGTCCAGCTGTTTATTAATGTGAGACCCTCCTTTTAAGAGAAAGTCAAAAATCTCTCAAACCCTCAAAATCTTAAAATCTCGCGTAAAAATGCAAGAATTCCTACATACATGAAGGAGATAAAAAAATTGGGTTACGAAAGAAGGGAAAACAAGAACGAAGCATAAACTTCAAATACTTGTGCGTGGTGCTAAATTTACAGTAGGCGAGTAAATAGAGTTGATATAGTAATATATTGAATCTATTACATTAATCGATATACAAATCGAGCACGTAAAATTTTCACCCGGATATTTTTTTAGGTAACTTGAGAATTCCATTTATTTTATCGCTTGAATGATACTATTTTTCTGGAACAAACGGTCGCAAATTAAGAATATCGTTTTGCCTAAATGGTATTATCGAAAGGGTTTACTTGGGAATGTTGCAATACCAAGCAAAAGGTTGATTGCGCAATTATGTACAATATATATGCATATAAATTACCCATGCATCTATTATGAATGGCTAGTAACTAAATTCAAGGGGAGTGTGCATGGCTATCAATATTTTTAAATCGTTTTATCTTGTCCTTTATTAACCTCATTGCCATTGGTCGGCAAACCTATTGTGCTGGAATACCTTAATATGAACTTGTACATGTGCAAGCAGATACTAATTTGGTTAACAAAAGTTGGAGTTACGATAATTTTTTCCACTTTTTTTCTTGATTGAGCTATGATGATCCCGCATTTCGCATCATTTGAAATTAGCGCAAATGTATTGTTGGTAATTGTAATCTTATTAATACGTTACTAATGAATTATTGAATTATTGAATTTTTTTGCTATTTGGTTGAATCTTTTTGTTATAATTTTAGCAAGACTAAAATGAGATTAACGTTCTTTTAGGGCTAATGAAAATATGTCACGTGCGCGATGGTTTAAAAGGAATATGAAAAAAAATTCTCTTACAAAAGAAAAGTTTTTCTTCTTTATACATATAAAACTACACTTCTGGAATACCAGCTATACTAAGGTTACCTGTTTAGAATATAGCAAAAATGGCCGGAAGGAGAGAAATAGCCCATCATTATATAATCCAGGCATTTAGCGGTAACGTTATGGTATGGTTGGTTCGCGTGATGGGAATATTCATATCATTGTATGAACTATTGTAATCTGTAGGTTTTGTCTAAAGGAGTCTGGAACTGATGTAGTATAAATATTCCAGTTAACGGACTAATCCTTTCAACAATAAGCGAATCTGCTTCGCTAGCAGTGTTCAGTTGTACGAGAGCAACAATCGTAGATTATCGATAATGAAAATGATATAATGTCATGAAATTGCAAGTTTGATCTAGCCAATTGAGCAATTGTACAATACGTATTGAAAGCTTGACTCCTCTACATTATTAGTGTATTCATTATTGAACGAAAACGCATGGAGAACATTTGAATGTAGTAGAAATGGTGTACTTGTACATACTTGTACATACCTGTGGTGTACTATATATTCGAAGCGCTCACCAGCGTCTACTCGTATTCCTTCAATTATTGATGTTGTTATTAAATTCATTAAATTTTCATTTCTTGATAAAGAATTTTCTTCATTTCAACTAAGCAATTCGAACGAAGGTTGGCATCAATTGTAGACTGAAATGAAAATCGATTGTTTTCTAGAAATACCGTTGAGGATGGTTTCTCGTGTGGTTGATAGGAAACATTCTAAGCACAGATATAATTTAGTTTACGTAATATTCCCTACGGCTGAAGTGGCTCATCCAAAGAAGAACAGAGTTAAAGAGTGTAAAATTGGAGTTGGATCCCACAAAATCATCATTCTGTAAAATTAAGTGGAATTGGTTCCATTTGATAGACTATATCGTATATTCTCTCCCATTCTAATTGGTCCTTGACGACAATCCTTCTTCATCAACAACCGTAATCACCAGGGGTACATAATTACGAACGCCATACATGAAAAAGCCAAAGAATAGCAAGAAGCATCAGCAAGTCAGTGAAAACAATAACCAACACGCTACATCCTTTCTTCCTCTTGAGAATGTTTCATGTCTGACTCCAATTTCTTGTCGGTTGGTTTTAAGCACTTTGGTGGTATTATTTTTGTCTGCCGTGTTTTACTAAAAAATGTACGCGTTCCAAAAATATCAACAAAGACAAACAAAAAAAATTAAAAAAAAACTATTCTACTCCAACTACCACAGCATTTACCTAATAGTAGCTGGAAAAGGTTGTATTCATTTCTACTACATTGAATACGTACACTAGATTTGGTCACACAAATATCGCAGCGAAACTGTTTGAAATCATCCAGATTAGTCCCAGAAGCTTGCTACAAAACCAAAACAAAGCAGCCGCCAATCTCACCATATTAAAAGAGAGCCACTAAATTACAGATTTCCATTCTTGTTTTGACAACTAACTTATTACATTGACTTACTGTCCACTCCTTTTATCCTGAAAATTTCTATGTCCTTGAATTTGAAGAAATTGCAAATTTCGGAGCCAACATCATTGTCCACTGTAATCAGTAACATTAAATCCAATATTATATTGGTTGCCAAGTATACTTTCACTGCGGAATCTTCCAATGAATTATTTATTAAAAAAGGTGACATTTTAAAGTTATTGGACCGCCCTGGAAATGGTTGGTTATTGGTAAAATTTATTGATAAGGTGCAGAAGCCAGGATTGGTACCAGCCACCTATATTGATATTGCTATTAACGATCCACAAAATCCTGTCACCTTATCTTGGTTGCAGAATAATAAGATCGACTTGATTAATGAGTCCAACTACTTGGATTTGTACTGTAAATCACCCCCTTTAACAATCAATAATAGACCATATCCTATCCTGGCTACTATTGAAAATTTCTTATTATTCAATAATAGGTATTGGTATAGGGTCGACATTAGCTATTCTGATGGTTCAAATGGCTATATTGTAAGATACTATCAAGATTTTTATAATTTACACCTAGGGTTATTGAGTTATTCCAATAATTCTACTGATGATAGTTTAAGATTACCTAAATTGCCTGAACCAATCCCGTCTAATTCAAAAAAATCGCTGAATGCTAAAAAGGATTCGAAAGAATCTTTGGAATATCAAAATGCCGATCAAGAAGATATCACTCTTCTCTTGAAAAGGTGTGATGACTTGAATGTTTATATTAATAATTTGATTTGCCATAAAAACTATCGATTATCCCCAACTTTGATTGATTGGTTAGATACGAGATACAATGATTTACCTGGGTTTTTGCAATCTGAAGAGTTAACAAATGACGAGATTAATGAAAGATTATTACCCAGCTCCATTAATGTACTAGAACAAAGTAAAATAATGGAGAGTCCTGAGGAGCCGGTTGAAACCAACGAATCTTTCGAGCAGGAAGATTCAGAACCAATCCCTTATTCTGGACCTGCTGCTTCAAATGAAGAATTACCAAAAAGGACAAAATCAAAAAATATCTTCAACCATTACCATCAAGCTCAATTTTTCAGTGAACGAACGGGTCCTTCCGGTTCCAGAAAGGGAAGTAGAGGAGAAGGCTCTGCCAAGCCAATAGCAAACCCATCTCCAAATATTCAAGGGCCATCAACTTTCTCTGCTTCAAAACACCCTACCCCACAATTACCTCCCAGCAATAATGGTACCAAATCAGCTAATCCATACCAAGCTGCAAAAATGAATAAAGCAACTTTACAGGGTAGCAATGCTTATGTTGATAGTAGTGTGGGACAGAATCCAACTACTAATCAACATGCGCAAAGTCCATCTCTCAAACAAGGCAAAATTGAGCAAACTAGCAAAGAATTGAGTAATGATAATAATCAGAAAATTGGACAATCTACAAATCAGGCTGCTGCTCGTCAAGCTACAAATGGAGCTACTGGCAAACCTACCAATATGTCAAGTGATTCAATAACTTCATCGAATGGTCAGTACTCCAACACACAGCCAGAATCAAAGTCTAAACCTTTATCGGTGGAGACTTCGTTCGAATCTTCAAGTTCAACTACAAGTTCTCCTACAACTCCAAACACCACTTCTAATTCTACAATGCCAATTGAAACTTCAAGATCAAGCAAGCCTTATACTCCTAGAATTCATCATCCTAGTGAATACTTTAAGACTCCAGTTAACATTGAACAATAATGTTAAGAATGATTCTCATTGTAGATATATTTATCGTAGTTTGAAGAATGGCTACAAACACGAAAGATTAACGATAACAGGCTTTCACCAGTGGGTAAATAACTTAATAATGATTGATTTGGGTGTTGGTAAATGTATAATAATGTTTTTAGATGCGTACCTTTAAATATATAAGAAATTAAAAAAGTTTCTACATACTACATTGATTGTTCGGTCAGTTTTAGTATATTTAAACTAGTGTTACCTTTAGACATGCATGGAATATGTGAACGGACAAAAAATAAAAACTGAAGCAAGAATCATAGATAACAAATTATTTATAGGTTACGATTAAAGTTAAATACGCTATGGTCCTGTGATTGTAATGGAATATTTTGTACCAACCATGTAGCTCATTTTAAACTTAGAGGAAAAATATGAATGTACATCACTGCCTTAGAATGAATTTTGGGCTAAAATTGCTATGCAAGTACCACTATTACGAAAATATGAAATTCTAGTAAATTTACAACTTTATTAGAAATTGGGTTGATAATGACAATTTTTTTAAGCAATACTACTAATAAAAATTTGAACTCTTGTAATGGACTTGTTATAACACAACGGACATGTCAACAAATCCATAGCAGTTGCATAATTTGTTAGTTGTTGATAGTCTTGCAGAACTAAGTACTGTACACTTCTACATGCACCATGTACAAACTAAGATTAACAACGTAATCGACATAGTTAGGAATTAGAAATGATAAACATGCCAACACTATTATCACCAATGACATAATCTATTGACTTGGTAAAGATCACCGTTAATTCTTGGTAGTATTTTTAGTAACATTTTTAGTAACATTTTTAGTGTTTTTGTTGTGTTAAATAAGGTTGGACTATACACACACCGTGCAATTTTAAGTAACTGACTTTCCTGAAGAAGACTGAGAAAGAAGCAACAAAGATCAGCTCATTAGACCGTTTTCCATAACAGATTGTGAAGTAACAAGATGCACGTTTATGACATTCTGGAGTATCAGGAACGAAGATGGATTGGGTGAAATCACATTATAATAGGATTCCCATAATATAACATTGACAAACGATGTTATGGAAGAAGTATATCAAGTTTCCAAAGAACCGAGGTAAAACCAACAATTTTCCTGGCCCAAAACTTCGAAGTAGACATATATAATGCAAACAAGCATAGTTCAATTGGTAATATGTTGCAACTACAAAACTGGATAGAAGCACCTGCTAGCTAAAAAAGTTCTCTCAATAAAAATAATAGTAGAATAATATCATGAACAAGATGCATCGATGATTAACTCATTAATATTCCTCAACCCTCCTCAAAGAATATAGAATCTTGCGATGACAGAACGGGGCGGGAACGATAAAATTTCATCGTGCAATCAGCTGAAAACGTAGAAACCGTAAATTTCACCATGACAATAAAACATCTCTTCAATCTAAAGCGACCACGAACGTCATAAACCATAACTAGCAACCTATGGTTATTCCCAGTGGAAGCTCATATCTTGTCTACCATCTCCAACATGGCGCACCAGAAGGTAAATAGCAATGGATTGCAACATCGGCAAAGCAGAAGTGGATTGAAACAATACGCATATGCTGAGTAGACCCTTAATGTACATATAACCCACATTATACACCGGACCACACCCTGTAACAATGGGAAAAATAAGTTTAGTTGCATGTTTATGTATTTTTTGTATGGAAATGGACAAATGCGGACAATTTCTTTCTTTCTTAGCAAGCTTAACCTGGGTGTCCATGGAAGCTGCTTTCAGACCTTTTCATGTATATATACGATAATATTATGAATTATAGCAATTAAATTTGTATTATTTATTGTTTCTCTTTTAAATTTATTTCACTTGAAGGTTTTATCGTCAGATTTCTCTTCTTTTGTATTCAAAATCGTCGCCTTGATTAAGTGTTGTTTTGCACCTCCACTATTTGAAAGGAAAATTGTCCGGTGATATTTTTTTGTTGCCTTAGTTTCCCATCTGTCAAAAATCCTTAGTTTATCACTGCTTTCTCCTTATCTTGACACTCACAGGTTTCGTTTCAAAGTTAGCGTTTCATATTTGACATCTTACACTGAACAGTCAAACTTCACTTTCATTTGTGACACTGCTAGTTAACTTTTCACATTTAAGGGTTTACATTGCACATTTTACAACATCTCATATTACGTTTCACAAGTAACGTTTCCTATTTAACGTTTCATACTACCCTTCACAGCTCCGTTTTATAGTGGGCTCTTCCTCAGCACCTTGTTATATTAACATCTGTAGCATCTTGGGTTTGTGCAAATTTACTGCTTGTTTACTATTTGATTACGTCTAAATTCGCAATCAGATTTGTTTCTTTGTTTCATTCACAACTTACATTTCCATATTACATTGTTTGTAATTGTGGTATTATCATCCTCATTTTACCTTGTTAATTAATACTTCACAATGTTAGCTTTTCGACCAAAACAAGTTAAGCCAAAAAAGAGTATGAAGAACTTAACAATCTCTGCCCCATTGTTGAACCAGAGTTTACACCGTGATATGAACAATGACTTCAAGTCCAATGTGATAGTTCTCGTGGTGAATTATGACTTCCAAGGAGAAATGCAGGGCGAATTATCCATTACTAAAGGTACTTTTGCCAGGCTTGTTGATCGCCCAGGTAATGGTTGGTTGAAAGTGGTTTCTCTCGATAAAATTGATAACGTGGGGATTATACCGGCTAGTTACGTAGATATTGCTGTTAATGACAAAATGAATCCAATTACGTTGGAATGGCTAAATTATTTGCTACCTTCATTTGCGTTGGAAGCTAATGATACTGTGGAAACTGTCGAAATTGATAAGAAAAATATCAATGTAGATTTATTTGATTTTGAAACCGGATATCCTACTAAAGCGTTAATTAACCAAGTCTTACAAGACGAAAACAATCAATTTTGGTACAAAATTAAAGTTGGGTTTCAAAATCATCATAGCATTTATCTTGGGAAGACATACACGGAATTTTATGCTTTCCATGGTTTATTATTGAAAAAGTTCAGTCATAATTTAGCAAAGTTACCTTTGCCTTCAATATCTCTTACCTCTAGTGGTAGTAAGATAGACAAAGTCTTAATTGAAGAATTAAATGAAAGATGTCAAAAATTGCATTATTATTTTAATTTATTAATCCAAGACCCAGTTATTAATCAATCGGAAGAAATGCATAGTTTTATTAACGATTGTCATCGCGTATGCAATAAGGACAAAAGTTTATCAAGACAACAAATCACAAATGAGTTATTTCCAAACTCCAAAGATATGAAACAATTGTTGGAAGAAGTTACAATGGCACCAAAAGGACCTAAAATGGATACTTCTATACGGGGAGGTCCTAAATCATCTTCATTTTCCGCAACGGTTCCATTACAACCCATTAAAAGATCCGGCTCTTCAACAAATTTATACCAACACTTAAAACCAACTGATCCTAAATCGAAGAACTCAAATCACATTAAACCGAGTATGAAAAAAGAAACTTCCGAGAATTCTCTTGCAACATATACATCTTTGATTGATAATTACGATGATTCAATTTCTGATGATTCGAACAATATTCTTGATGTATCTGGAGGTAGTTATAATACTAATCCATCCTCAATAGATGATTCGAACAATATGCATGATGTATCTGGAGGTAGTTATAACACTAATCCATCCTCAATAGATGATTGCAATGATTTAAGTCGGGATTTAATTGCATTAGAAAAATCTGTACCTTCTTCGAAGAATAAATTTGACTTCCAATCACAAGAAATACCTCCTAAATCACCTAGAAGAAAATACCGTCCTTCCGACCCACTTTCACCTCCATTAAAAACCCATTCCTCCTCCACATCTGAAGTTAGTGATATTAGCGACATTAATAAATTATCCATGAAAATAGAAGATTTCCCATTGACTAGTATCAGCAAGAGTTTTGAAAAGTTTTCTGAAGATAATTTTAGACACTTGTCTGTTGATACAAATGATTCTATGAGTTCACCATCAGCCCCATCGACACCAATCATGTCTGATGGAAATTCAACTTATACTGTGACGCCATTAACCCCAGCTACCCCTGTGTTTGAAGAAGAATATGACGGAGATGATCTTATCGATGAACCAGTGTTACCTTTAGTAATCAAAAAACGATATGATAATAAAAAGCGTATAATGAAGGATGTTGAAAATAATGATTTTATAAAGATAAAGATTTATCTTGATAACGAAGAAAAAGATGTCATAGCAGTTAAGATTAAAAGATCTAATTTGATATCAATAATTTATCTTAAGAAGTTATTATCATACAAGATTTATAAGGATTATCTGTTGGTTAATCATTATAACTTGAGAATTAAAGACGGCATTTTTATGGATGACGAGCGTCTATTGGAATCAATTAAAAGCCAAAACAAAGCAAGTTTAATTTTAAGTAGATCGAGACAAGAATCCATATGATAATGCCTTGCATAACGAGTAATGGGTAATGGAAATAACAAATGAAATTAGGATAATTTCATTCGAATAAACGATTAAAAACAAATAGTAAAGTGTAGATATAACAACAAATTCAGTGAAACGAAAGATAAGAGAATTAATAACCATAGAGTAAACCATGAGACAGAACTGGCGACACTGAAACCTCGTCCCAATGAGTTCAAGATTTCACATTTACTTTACCTCAACTCACCAAACCGAGCTTGGAGTTAATTTACATTAAACCGGGGTCAAGAGAAACGCCAATATATATAAAATTTACCTAATTTCATAACAGATGCTAGATGAAATCCAGTGAACATTATGTTCATGAAATTTCATCGGATTAAACACAATGGCCAAGCATAATCGTTAACGTGCCACCTGACATATAAATCGATGTACAATGTAAACTCTACATGTTTTAGTGAACTAAGCACACTTTTAGTTGCACATACACTTTGGAAACTGGTTCCTCCTGTTGTCCACAACAACGCTAACCGACACCCATTCAAACAATAGCATTACACCATAAATTACTATTTGCAACTCAAGGCAGCGTCGCATCGCTAATGCAGTAAATATTCGTTTGAGGCGGCTTGCATAAAAATAATTCGTCATATTTCCCAAACTGATGACCGAACAGCAACTGCAAACCAGCAACAAAGTACCACAGTATCTCGTTAACGATAAAGTAGTCAAATCACTCCCAGAACAAGCCAAGTTAAATCTCCTATAAGCCAAATCTCGCTTTTGAAATCCACTACTTTTAACACCGTTTGTCTTCGTCATTTTGCATGGAGTTTTCGTTTATTCTGGTACAGGAAATGGCCTCCTTCTGGGATGCAATTGGTGATTGATACCATTGTATGGCATACATTGATACTGTTACCCCAGCGCATGTTACATTTACAGATATATTTGATTTAATTAGTGCCATTGTTCTTTCCGAGGTCGTACATTGGAAATTATCTCAATTCCGTTAAGCTTACTCTATAAATTCCATATATTAGCGTCAGTATCTTGCAAAGCAATTGTTTCTGTAGCATATTTATTATTGTCGGAACATTGTCTGTATCTGTTTCGGATTGTCATACGGTGTTTTCCAGAAGTGGCAGGCTTTTCTCATTGCTTCTTTCTCTATTAAATAGTTCTAGTCAATACTTCCAACTGACACGGCACTACTGACTACCATGAATTCCCATTTCACAACAGAACCTTTGAGTCCTGTTTCCTCCAACAAAGGCAATAAATCCTTCTTGAATCGAGTGTCTTCTTTTATCTCGAAAAAATCGGACCTTCACACCAAAACTTCCTTCAGCCTACAGCAAAAGTTTAAATCTAGATCGAGTTTATCGAATCCATCGTCAGAGGCGCAAAGCTCAAAAGTTAGCTTTGACCTCCCTAGCAATAAAAACCATTTTCATGTGGCGAATGGCAGTATTCCTCCATCGACCTCCTGTTCCAGCATCATTTCCAAAACTATGCAGCTGGAACAAATAGTTCAAAGCACCACAACCACTCAACTGAGAGCCTCTGATGCTTCAAAACGGGTTATTCAATCAACTTCTTATAATGAACTTCCAAAATCATCTATAAAATTGTCTGAGAAGTCTATATCCTTGCCCCATTTAAATAGCTTAGTGGACGAAATGCCACAAAGCTCCTCCGAAATCAAGAATAAACCCGATTCAACCTCCGATATGCAAAATGAGCTCTGCTTAACTCCAGAGATGAAGCATGAACTCGCTATTTCACCTGAAATGAAGACAGATACTTCCAGCACCAAATCGCATAATTTTTCTATATCAAGCGATGAAACATTTACTCAACAACTTGATACAATCTATAATTCTCCCTTATCATCTTTAGAGTCACGCTGGTCACTAGGACATAGTGAGAAAACCCATTCTTCATTATCATCTAGTGGGTTTAATGAAAAGGAAATCTCGGTTGAGGAAGGTTTCATACTACAATATCAATCCTCAAACGACGACAGCTGTCTGGAGAAGAGCATATCCTTATGCTCTAATGTATCTGAGATTTCAGTAGGAGAAACCAATTTAACCACTACTCTTTCAATAACCTTGAATGATTTGCAACTAACGTTATATCTTCAAAGTGGAGGAAAGTCGGAAATCGAAGTTATGTCCATGGGATTATATAAGGAAGAGTTGACATCAATGAGTGACTTGTGCAATCAGATTTTCTACAAGCTCTTGAAACAACGACTGGTATTATATGAAAATATTAAGTTGGTTATGGTTTCGAAAGATGGCACAACACCACCAATCCTACTCAAGAGCCGCAGCCAACATGAATTGGAAATGTTGGACATGATGAAGAACGACTTGCTACTAGATAATATCAAGTCGAAAGATAAGATATACATCAAGGCAATCATTTGACCACAGGTATAGAATTCGTAGCACTTCGACCCACTAGCTTGTGTTTATTTATAGAAATGTATCATTAGAGTGTATAATTAGAAATGTGTAATTATGAAATGCAACAAAATAGTTTACTAGGTTTCTCTAACGAACCACACAAGTAGAGAGTCGGAGGTTTTGACTCAATCACTCTTGTACAACAGGCTCTACTATTCCTCTCAGAACCTTACTAGAGAATATCATTATAGTAGCATAGAATCTTCAATATTGAGCCAAATACAAGCAAATTTCTTCACAATAACACCCAGAATTCCCTCTATCCAACCCTATGAATGTCTACACACCCTATATAACAATAATATCGAGTATCAACGACTTCACCCACAATGGCTGCAAACTTCCCCTTTGAGACGTCGCTGTCGTGGGCAGCCAGTAAATTTCTAGCCAGAGAAAACGTTTTGAAAATTAACTTAGAGGGTCTGGGAACATGGTAAATATCAACTAGAAACAAAGGTTTAATCGAGAATACAAGTATAGAAACAGCTAGGCATCACAATTATTCAAAAAAATTGTGAGAAACAGCAATATTTCCCTGTGAAAAATGACGATAATGTTTGATATGGAAGGTTGTGAAGACATGGAATCGATTAATTTGAAATTCCAGCAGAATGTCACGTTGAACGAGGGCTTGAATTATCGGTTACTCGTGGATAAAGTCGATGGCAACCGTTCACAACATAGCGACGACGAGGAGTTGGACCAATACGACGAGGAAATCCATCCTATAGGTATTACTTCTGAATCTATACCAATTCCGCAAAATTTGAAGCAACCAAGAAGAAACCTGGCTATCGCAAGCTCATATGAAGTGGGGATTAAGCGGTCTTACGTGTCGGCATCTTCGGGAACCCAGTCTTGTTATAAACCAAGATTAAGTGATTTTGAACCAATAAAGGTATTGGGCAAAGGATCGTTTGGGAAGGTGTTATTGGTTAGAGAATTAGCCACTGGTAAGCTATTTGCTCAGAAACAATTGCAAAAAGCTAGCTTTATCATTAATGAAAATACGAATGAGATTCATGAAAAGAATTATCAAAGGACACTTAATGAAAAGACGATACTTGAAGCAGTGAACCACCCAAATATCGTCAAGTTGTATTATGCTTTCCAAGATAACAACAAGGTGTACTTAATATTGGAATATCTCGATGGTGGGGAATTATTTCACCATTTAGCCCAAGAAAGATTCATGAGTGAAAAGAGTGCTAGTTTCTACATAGCACAAATAATCTTAGCCATAAGATATCTACACTGCAATATGAAGGTTATTTATCGGGATTTGAAACCAGAAAATTGTATGTTAAATAATCAAGGACATTTAGTGTTGACCGATTTTGGTCTCTCAAAAGAAGTGTCTGATGAAAAGAAAATACATTCCATGACTGGCACGGCGCAATACATGGCACCAGAAGTTATCAAAGGAGAGCCATACGACTATTCTGTAGATTGGTGGTCATTGGGATGTGTAGCCTATGATTTATTAGTTGGCCAGCCGCCATTCACTGGTAACAATACGAAAAAGATTATGGATAAAATCCTCGCATCGACAAAGAAATCGCTCAAATTCCCATTTTATCTTTCAAATGATGCAAAGGATTTCTTAAGAAAGTTATTACAAGTAGACCCGGAAAAGAGGTTTAACATTGATGATGACTTTGGCAAATTAAAGCTGCATCCTTTCTTTAGACATGTCGATTGGAAAGGGTTAGAAAACATTGAACTGGAAGAAATTTTACCACCGATCTTGCCCATTATCACAGATCCAATTCTTGCTGAAAACTTTGATTCAGATTTCACTGAGATGTCATTCACACCACAAACAACAAACAATTACATTGGTAAGGATATATTTCATGTTAATGGATTCAGTTATACCAATGAAAGTTATTTAAGCTCTAGAAGTTGATATGTATATATAAATCGGGACCCATTACCTCTAGACTAAGGAACAGCTTCAATTATAGATTAGTTGGATATAGATTTTTTTGCACATTCTTATGTATTATTTATTTATTGTGAAATTATTATAATGAATATAGAAATGAATTGAAGTGAACTGAAATGAATTAAAACCAATATTTCGAGTTATATTAGTTCATTAATGCTTGATTGGGAAGATGAACACTCACATATGTACTTTAAGATATGTTAGAGTGAGAAATACAACAATTAAAGTTAGATACGTGAACGTTTCCCATGCAATTACCCTTTTGTAATTATAATTGATGTATGGATTCTTAAGATAGTTTTGTTTGAATAATCTAATTGTGATAATAATTAATAGAGATTCAACACCAAAACTACCATAAGATAAGAATACTAAACAATTCCACATCATTAGATTTATCATGTCTAAAAATAGCCATATCCAATGACAGTTAATATTCAAAACACCAAACCGAACGAAAGTTTTATCAATTTCCATAGTAGAATTACGCTGGTAATCGCAGAAATTGGTAACGAATTCAAGGAATCTTAAGTATGGATGTTCAGCAGTGGTATCATGAGCTTGAATTCCAGCTTCAAGATCAATTAGAGTAGAAAAAGACTTTTTGGAAACTACAGAATTCTTTCTGGAGGTTCCGCTAATCAACGAATATGTTGATAATCTGTGATTTAATGGAGGAGTACTTCTTATAATCTTCTTAGGTTTATGTAAAATAGGGAATAACCACCAATTAATAGATTCCTCGCAACAAGAACCAGTTTCGTTGCTGGGCGTATCATATGGGGATTCTTGACCAAGTCTATGACCAATTGCTTCATTATTCTTCGATCCTTCCAAAATTTCCTCCTCGTCAATTGAGCCGTAGCATGGGATAACCTCGTAACCACTTGTTAAAGGATCATGTGTGTTATCTTCTGCTTTCTCCATTATGTCAATAGTTGCTATGGCGGTTGCAGTATTTAAATGGTAGGTGTTTTTTGGAGAAACTGAATATAAGCAATCCACCAATGTAGGATTTGACTTCATTTTGGTTATCTTTATAGGAATAGTGGTTGTTGTAAAAGATCTTGGTAAATCATCTAAATGTAGCTTGGAAGACTCTTGAATCAACGTTGTTTCGGAACAAATTGACTTCCTAGAAAATGGTACAGGAGTTGGACTTTGTTTGTTGAGGGAGAACATTTCATAATAACGAAGAAACTTCTGGAAGCGTACATGATAATTGGAAGGGTTAATATCATGCAAATTGATCAATAGCTGCACCGAATTAGTTACAACGATAATAATGAAAATTTGATATTGATTGCGGAACCACCTTTTCAATAACATAAATGTAAGAATCTCCTCAAGCATAGGTATTAATAACAGTGGAACTAGCGAAAGATCATATTGTAGTTTGTTGTGATGTAAATTGAATATTAGATAAACGAATTTAATAACAGTTTTAACACCGAATAAGAGTACTGAAACAAGGATTGTTTTCTGCCATAGTATTGAGGACACTGGCGTATCATTGGTATGGAAAAGTACTACCAGTGAAACCATGAAATGTACAAGAACCAGTAGTAGAATAACTACTACGTATGACTTGCTCTTCATAGCTGATACTTCATAAAAACTTGCTTTGCTTCAAATCAGCACCTTAAATGGTAGCCATTGCATCTAGACTTTTGTTATCAAACAAAGCATTCGGAGTTTTCTTAGTAATGCAAGTCGTTTAGACTTTGATTGGTTGAAACGAGAAAATATCCCCCAAAATGCGTCCCCCAAAAAACCACAAGCAAATCGCAAATACCAAGATCTATTTCGACCCCCAAAGCCATGGGGTGTTCAACCCCCAAATTTGCCAGTAGTAATGTTGTTGCAAAATGGAGCTCTAACTAAAAATGAGTTAGGCAAATAGCAGAAACAAGAAGTCTATAAGACTTCGCGGGAACCGAAAGGCGAGAAGTAGATACAAACAGACGAATGAGGTTGGATTTGTGGTAAAAGATGTAACGTAGCGTAATCTAGTAGGTTTTGCAGTGAATCAATTAGTCCTGGAACTAGAAACAGCATGTGCTAGTGAAATACAGTGTAATACATTGTAAAGCTAGAATCATGAAGCGGAACACTAGTCGAACACCATCATCATTGTAGGAGATGATGGTAAATAAAGGAAGAAGCATAAACTAAGAAAGTGATTGACCACACTGCGAAAAGCTAAAGGGTCACTGAACAATAAATAGAAGTATCTCAATTCACTTTTGGGATACAACTAAATACGATCTACCATTAGCATATCCATTTGTAAAACGCCACGCCATTAACTGCAAATCATCTTTAATTTCGTATCCTCTAATAGTCCATAACACTTTTTAATATCCTACTACTACCATTATCTTACTTCTTAATATCGTACTTCTAACATTACTGTCCTTCCTACGTTCCTCCCTCTCGCCATTCTCCTACCACAATCACTTATGGTTATTGCTACATTCACTAAATGATTTAATATTGAATATTTTATGATTACAAAATATAACCAGTTGGATCGTGGAACCATTTTAACACTGCGACACTCCATCAAAAGTGTACAGTTGCCAATTGTAAAGGAACAAATTACTAATACACAAGAAATATCAATTGCAGAGTAAGTGCCACACACTCCAACTTCCATACACCAAGTACAGTAGCAAACGAGCATAAAGTATTTTGCATTGAACATTTGATTCCCAACACTACATTGAAATCATGTCAGAATTATCAGTCATTCCATTGGAATCCAATCCAGCAATCTTTAATGAATTGGGTGAAAAGTTGGGTGTTTGTCCAGTTTTGCAATTCCACGATGTTTATTCATTAACTGAACCTGACTTGTTGGCATTATTACCTCAACCAATCTATGGGATTATCTTATTATTCCCATTAACAGCCAATTACGAAGGATATCGTGCCAACCAAGACGAAAATAAATCGTATGATAACGAGTTAATTTCCGAAGTCACTTGGTTTAAACAAACTATCAACAACGGGTGTGGATTATATGCTTTGTTGCACATTTTATCCAATTTACCACAAGATTTAATCATTGAGAATTCGCTATTATCATCTATATTAGTGAAATATAGATCAAGCAATTATCAACAACAAATCAAATTAGTCGAAGATTTGGAATCATCCATTAAATTAGACGATAATTTCGGTGCTAAAGGTCAAACCCAACCTCCAAACCCTACAGATTCCATTAATTTCCATTTTATTTCCTTTATTAAAGGTGCTGATAATCATTTATATGAATTAGATGGTAGAAGAAAAGGTCCCATCGATTTAGGATTGTCTGTAGATGACACCAACATTTTGAATGATCAAAATTTGATCAATAAAATCCAATTTTATATAGATAATACCGACGAGGCAAACAAACACAACTTTGCCATGATGGCAATTGGACCATCCTTGGATTAAGCACAAAGAGCTTTAGGTGGGTGAATGAATTGGAAAATCGTACTTAAATATGTGAAATATATCATCCACAGCCCGCCAATAACAAGTAACTGATATTCTTCAAATTTCAACTTTACTACTCCAAAAAATCACCATAGCATTAACACCCCCAGAAATCAATATTATTGATTGTGTCTTCATATCAGAGCTTTATAAAATAAAGGTTTAATGGTTATTCTACATATAAATTAATTGAATATACTAGTACTCTATATTAACTACCAACTGCTTTGATCTATTTGTTGTGTTAGTATTGAGGCAAACGGAACATCCACCATATTCCCATTTCCCCTGCTCAATTTCGTATTCTTACTGAAATCTCAGTTGAACTTCTAGCTAGTTATTCTATATATGATGTCATTATTTCCCAAACCTTTCCGTTATTTCATTTCATATTTGACCTTTAATATCTACCTTTTTGAAATCTGGTGCTTGAATTATAGATGATAATAAATGCCTTGAATTTACACAGTCCAAATCTTTTAAATCATTAATTAAGAAATCTGTAAGATTGTATTGCTTGAGAAATTTGACTAGATTAGACAAATTCTTAAATTGAAGCTCTTCTATTATGAACTCACTCGAAATCATACGGTAACTCTTGGAAATGGTACAAAGTGCTCTAACCCTATTCTTGTTCACAATATAATTATTGATCAATTGATATGCTAATGGGAGGTTGAATTTTTGTTGATTAATGATCTTAAAGAAATTGTGATAATTCCCAATCAAAATATCTTGATTCAACTGAAATAAATCATAAATAAACGCAAATAATTTGTCTTCATTTTTCGACTTAATATACTTGCTATATTGCTTTAGAACAGTCAATTTCAATTTATAGATTTCTCCATAATTTGATGTCATCATCATATAGATTATTCTGTAAATTAGAAATTCAACTTCTGATCCATGGAATTGCAATTTGTTACTTTCCTTTCTCTTTTGATAGTATAATACTTTCAATTGAGACTGACATTGATTGAACTCACCCAAATCGTTATTTTCAAGAGATATTTTGGCATTGGTTTCATAGACATGAATAGTAAAATCATTCTTTATATGCTGTACTGTTAAATCTTGCCTTATTGATTTGAATTGATTGATCACATAGGAGTAATTTTTAGTTTCCTGGAATTTTTTCAACACAAACGCCATACTTTTCTGTAGAATTTGTTGTGGTCTTACTAAATCAGGGTTTGGTTCAGTAGTTAATCTTAAATAGTTCTTTTCTAAGTCACTACATCTTCCAACTATGGTAATACTGGATTCGGGCCGAGGAGAGTTGATCGTCAGAGGCTTACTAGTTTCAAACCGGGCAGCCCGTTGACGTTTCCGTTGTTGTGAGTTGAAATCGTCCTCTGAATCCAAGTTTGGTGGGGTTGAAATTGGCGTTGAAACCACCTGTGATGTTGCAAATGGCGGTATCACCATTGGTTGTAGAGCCATTACAGCAACACCATCCAATATTGGTAATGTCTGGTTTGCCCAGTTTGTAGTCCATATGGCGCTTTGTCCAAGTGCCAACTGTAACAACTGCTGAATTTGACGATTAAACTCTTCCTTTTGATTCTCTTGCAATTCTGCCTCTGCTCGAGCAAAACAACGTGAAACAAAATCCTGCAACGACTTGGGCCACTCATCTAACGGGTTTCCACTGCTAGAACCACTACCATGGCCCTGGCTCAGTCCCTGACCATTACCATGTGCTTTCCCCTGATTTTGTCCCTTTCGCTTCCCATCTACCTTCGTTATCACCCTCTTCCGTTTACCACCTCCTGATTTCCCATTCACTGCCACCTGCGAACTATTAGTACTGCCAGTCTGTCCAAGCTTAGTAGGCTGAACCTCATTGTATTTACTGCTGTCTACCATACTTACTTCTTCATTCAAGTGGTGAAAGCCAGCTGAGATTAACGATGGAATTTTTCACGCAGTGGAAACCCTCACCAAATTTAATTCATAGTAAACTTGGTTGTAGATCAATAAATTTTGGTTACAAGATACCAGTTAGACATCACAGCTGAGTGAGGGATCAGCACTTGAATACATTTAGTGAAAAAACGAAATGAAATCGTCACTTTTCACCAGTGATCCACCACGATCAATTACTAGTTCGAAGTATCGGGGAAACTTCCAGAAAAGTTCTACTGCCAGTCCTCATTTGGGGTCGAATGTCGAGTCAATGGATGGCAATAGGGCTAAACTGAAGTCGTCGCTTTCTTCAGCTTCTTCCAAGAAGATTTTGTCTTGGAATCTAGACGATTTGATTGCTTCATACCAGGACGCTAATACTCTTCCACCAATACTATCTCCCACGCTACCTGACACAAGCAAGGAGGGCAAGAAGTCAGCCAATGATCTCGTGGTGGCCAAATCTTTGAATCCAATCAATTTGAAATCTCCTAAGCCAAAGTATCCTACAAAGCGAAGAATTCTCGATATTGAAGATGACGAAGACGAAGTGGTCCCAGCGAGAATCGAAACAAAAACCAAGTCTCCTTACTTGGAGGTTGAGAATATGAACCTATCGTTGTTGTCTCCAACCTTGCCTCCAATTTTTAACAAGAATGATAGTAATGGAATAAACAAAGTAGACATAGACAAAATAGAAAGCACTGACAAGTCAGAAAAGATTGACAAGTTAGAAAAGATAGGCAAAAGCGAAAAAATCCATAATATTGAAAAGGTAGACAAAGTTGAACCAGCCAAAATTGAAACTCCAGTCCATAAGCAGGCTACAGTTAAGTGGATCAGCAAACTTAATGATAAAACCAAGCCGAAAATCTTAATTAGAATCAAATTTGAAGATTTAAAAAAGTATAAACTATCTATTAAAAAAGAACCTATAAAAAAGAAAGTGGGAAGTCCGGTAAAACTAGCTGGTCTAGGAATATTGACTAATGACAAGTCCATTAAAGATAAAGAAAGCAAATTCATCTTATCTAATGGCAGCGAAGAAATAAAGAAACAAGCTGATGACTTGAAAAATAATGAGGAATTCGAGAAAAAGATGCTACAAGAAAAGGAGTTCAACGAAAAACGTTTGAGACAGACCCAGCTCAAAGAGAAAGAACTTGAAGATTCCGAACGGAAGTTGCAAGAACGCGAAAAGCAATTGATTGCAATGGAAAAATCTCTTCAAGAAAGGGAATCCAAGTTGAAGAGGACTCCTTCAAATAGCGAGTTGAGCCAAGAGCAGCAAAAGAAGCGAGAACAAATAAAACAATTGAATCAGGACGTTCTTATGAAAGAGATGAAACGTCCAATTGATGCTAGAGGTTCTTCTATAGGCAAAAGCTCTCCCACAAAGTCGAAAACGCTTTCACAGGTACAAAGAGAAGAGATAAAGAATACCCTAAATACAAAAAAGAACCATTGGATGCAATTGGCGAAAGCCAGTAAGGCTAGTTCTGAGAAACAAAGCGATCCGTTCATTATAATTATAATGGAGGTAGATATCCTTCTCATGTCCATAATAGCCTTCGATTATGACGAACGATCCAAATGCATAATTGATGTATTACCAAGCGAGCGTAACTGGAAATTACTTGAACTGGATATTAAAGGGTTAATTCAAAGAATTGATAAATATACCGTCACGTTGAAAGAAAAGAATTTGGTTGAGTTTATGAAAATATTGACTTGCATTTTATTTCAATCCAGGGCAATCGTCACCAAAAGAATTGATACCATATTAACCAAAGTGATTGAACTGTACTTGAGGAAGCTAGATGAGAACAACAGTGGGGAGCTTAAGACAAGAATAATCGAATTGCAGCAGTCATGTATCAAGAATCGTAAATTAATCAATGACGACTTTATTTCTTCCAAACCAAACTATCTAAATGCTATAATCCCAGTTAAATTTCCCAAGACTTGGTTCAAGAAAGCTACCAGTGAAATTTTCCAATCGGAATACATCCCGGAAGACGACTATAGTTATAATTTGGACCCAGCAACCAAATCCTTTTACCTACCCTTGGGTATCTATTCTGAATTAAGTGATACAAGTGGCTTTTTATACAACATTATGAGAGAATTCATAGATATCTTCAACAAGTATAATCCCACAAAAAAAGTGGACTATATTTTGCAAAGTGGAAAGTGATTTTGGTGGTATGGGAGTTATTGATTTCAATGAAGAAGGGAAACTACAGCAATAGATTCCAATTGTTTAGTTAAATAAGATATAACTATATATGACGAGTGTTTTGTATAATATTCTTTAATGTAAATGACTATTTGAGAAATGAAAGTACCTGACTAAGATTTAGCTGGAACCATGTACTTTTCTTTATATATCCAAGAGTTTCCTATTGCTCTAACTCCAAAGATTTCGCTTACTCTTAACCAAGCAGCAGCTGTATGTAAATCTTTCTTGCGATTTTTCGACTTATTGGAATATATATCGCCTAATTGTACCATTGAATCGATATATCCCATAGAGCCACTGGCCGCTAGCAATTGCATTCCTATCAATTCATCTTTTCTATTCAATCCCCAACCATTCACCACAGCGTTCCCCAATTCGTGGTATGCTAAGGCAAGCACGTCAGTTTTTGATTTGCAAGCATTAACGAGCTTCAAGATTTCAGACTTGGATAAAGTTGAAAATTTATGATATAATTGATAGGGATCTGCCACCAATTGATCTCGTTTCGCATCATAATCCAATTTCTTCACTATTAAGTTTATCAAATCTTCAGGCTGTAAACTATTCAATTGTTCCACAATGTCCGGCAATACTGGAGAGTCGGACATTAAAATACATTTACTTAGCCATTTCAAGTAGTGGCGATCGTTTTGCTTGACTCCGAGGCCAAATTTTAGTGACATACCGTACAAATACATTGCTTTGGCATAATTATAAGGTGCACTAGCAGCTATTTGTAATTGATATGATGCTTCTCGATTTTTCCCCATACTTCTGAATTGTAATGCAAGCTTTGTTCTTGCCTCGCCTGTCATCTCCTGTGGAGACGAGTCTCTAGCTATTCGGGAAGCAGAGTTAAGGGAAGATGAAGAAGCTACGGAAGTGTCGTAGGAGGAGAAATTAGAAAGATTTCGTGAAGATAAAGATTCTTGCGAATCAGCTGGTGAAATGGTTTGGGGTAAAGTTGTGTTAGACATGTTTTTAAAGGAGGAATCGGAGGTCAAAGTATCTGACGACGGGGTGGACAATCCTGCTTTCAACGACACTATGGAGCGGTTGATATGTTCATACACCACTTTTTTCTGTAGTTGGCCCGTAGTAACTTTGGCATCTGTAGCAGTGTTGGTGGAATTTGGCGGAATAATCTTCCCTTGAACTTTCATAGGAGTATAAGTACGTCTCCTTTGAGTGGAAGGGGTTCTATTTGGAAGGGGATTTGGATGCATTATGGGATTGTATCTGGAAGCATTTGCTTCGGGAGCACCATGGAAAGGTTCTATGGCGTCCTGGGCGTAGAAGCTATTTCTAGAACTGACTTGTTGTTCTTCATTCTCGTCGATATCATTGAGATCTAGCCGATCTAGCAATCTACCATTTGTGGAAACCGACTCAAATGAATAGATGGAGTAGTTATCATCAGCAAGCATTGGGAATGGGCGCTTGACTGGGATGTAGGGGTATCTTTGCTGATACTAATAAAACAAGACCTCAAGCAACCGAGCAACTGAGGAACCGAGCAACTGAGGAACCGAGCAACTGAGCAACTGAGGAACTGGAGCAGCTGAGATTCAACAACACGAGCACTTGCTACGACAAGGTATATAACGACAGTTCTCACTAGACTGGAGATTATGAGATGGCACTGACAGGTAGCAGCAATATTGACTTGATAGACAATGACGTAGGAGATGAGTGCGACCAAGCTACCGCTTAAGAGTACAACTTCAAAGTAAACCTACGAGAGCGAGTGAACAGTGAGCAAACCAACGAGATGTAGCGAGAAAACAACGAGAATAAGCAAGCTGTGTAAGCAATAAGGTGGTAGTAGATTGAATACTCGTTCCTTGCATAAAATGATCTAGTGATATGACTACAGCAGTACCCCTATTATCGTGAAATCCTGGCTGTAGTTGCACTGAGCTACCCACTGTTTCGCTAAGATCGTGGTGGCCCACAGGTGAGGTTCTAGTAGTAGGCAAAAATTACCAGTATTCGAGCATTCAGCTTTAGAGTGAGGTCAATTTACAAATTGCTCTAAAATGCATCAATAGCACAATAACCAATGACTCCTTCCACTTGCCCATCGCTTCTTTGCTCCTAATCATTGATGTCATAGTGCCACTAATAAGAAGAGCCGCTTATATAATAATCGGCGCTACCATGCTATTTATTTCATCCGTTACATACCAATAACTATAGCGACCACTGACATTTTCCCATTCAATATATTGATGTCTATTAACGTAACTGAAACTCATTTAAGGCTCAGATACTTGATTCTATATTTTAGACCCTATGGCTCACTACACTGGTGCTTTGCCTAAATCACACCCGCGCTACCATATACAAAACAAAATACCCAATAAATAGTAAGGAACAAAATAATGAACCCGTTAATAACCCCATCGCAGCTCCAGTTAGTTCAACATCAGCTCCAATCCTCCTCTACCTCCCACCCACATAGTAATACTCTACACAACCACCCAACCTCTCCTGTATTCGGTTAAGCCCATCTTTACACAAAAAAATCGATTCGGCATTTTCAGAACCTTCAACGGAGCGGCCCCAGGGCAATAGCATTTAAGCAGCCATTTGCACTCTTTTGTAAAGTATCAAATATTTCACAAATCTCAGGCAAACAACTATGGATATCATCAACTCACATAGACCTACGGTGTCTCCAGATTTGGACCAATGTACCAATTCCAATTATAAAAGTTTTCAGGTTCATTGTACGAGTTTGCACTTGGATGTCAATTTTGACGCTAAAATGATCCATGGGGTCGTTGACTACGAGTTATCGATGGTGGAACAAGCTGTGCATGTGTTGATGGATACTAGTTACTTACAGATCAATAGCATTAAAATTGACCAAACTGTTGTTGCATTTACATTGGGTGAAAGAATCAATCCAGTAGGGTCAAAGTTATCAATTGAACTCCCACTGACCTTGGCTTTAAACAGCAAATTCGTAGTTTCCATTGACTACAGCACCACGGACAAGTGTACCGCTTTGCAGTTCTTGGACAAGGATTCTACCGATGGGAAAGTAGCACCATATCTTTTCTGCCAATGTCAAGCTAACCACGCCAGATCGTTATTACCATGTTTTGACACTCCATCCGTGAAGTCTCCTTACAAGTTATCTGCTACATCGCCATATTTTGTCCTTATGTCTGGTAGACCTGTGAAAAATATCGAGAATACCTATTATTTCGACCAACCAATCCCCATTCCATCCTATCTTTTGTCGATAGCTTCTGGAGACTTGGTCAAAGCAAATATCGGGCCAAGATCAGATATTTATTCCGAACCTTGTAATATCGAAAGTTGTAAATGGGAATTTGAGAACGATATGGAAGACTTCATTCAAATTGCTGAAAAATTGATTTTTGACTATGAATGGTTAAGATTCGATTCCCTTGTTTTACCTCAATCTTTTCCTTACGGTGGTATGGAAATCCCAAACTTGTGTCAATTGACGCCAACTTTAATTTGTAAAGATAGATCTCAAGTTTCTGTTATGGCCCATGAATTGGCCCATTCTTGGTCAGGAAACTTGGTTACCAATTGTTCTTGGTCTCATTTCTGGTTAAACGAAGGTTGGACCGTTTATATTGAGAGAAGAATCATCGAAGGTATCGCCACTGCTGAAGCGAGACAATCAGGTAAACCAAACCCAGAACAATATGGAGAATCCATGAGACACTTTTCTGCTATTATTGGATGGACTGATTTAGAAAATTCTATTAAAGCAATGGGAGAAAATGCCAGCAAGTACTCGAAATTGATCCTTGATCAAACTATTCATGATGATCCAGATGATTCATTTTCCACTGTTCCTTATGAAAAAGGGTTTAACTTGTTATTTCACTTGGAGCAATTATTAGGTGGGAAAAAATCGTTTGATCCATTTATTCCTTACTATTTCAAAAAGTTCAAGTATAGATCGTTAGATTCCTACCAATTCATTGACACATTGTACGATTACTTCCACGACAAGACCGATTTATTGGATTCTATCGACTGGGAAACTTGGTTGTATAAACCAGGTATGCCACCAAAACCAAAATTTGACACCACATTAGCTGATGAATGCTATAATTTGGCAGATAAATGGTATCATGCTATCAAAAACTCCGACTTTACTATGTTTTCAAGTAAAGATATTGCCGAATTCCATCCAAATCAATCGGTAGTATTCTTAGATACTTTGATTGCTTTAGACAAACAGGATGGTTTTAAATGGAAGAATCATCAAGATGCTTTGATAAAGTTCGAGCAAACCTATTTACAATATCTGACTACTTTAAATACCGAAGTATTGTTTAGGTATTATTTGTTACAAGTTAGCGGTGAAAGAAAGGAATATTGTCATAAATTAGGTCAATGGTTAGGTACTGTCGGTAGAATGAAGTATGTCAGACCAGGGTATGTCTTATTAAACACCGTGGACCATGAACTAGCCATTGACTATTTCAAGAAGTTTGAGTCTGGGTATCATCCAATTTGTAGGTCTTTGGTACAAAAAGATTTAGGTTTAGCATAATTAAAAGTGTATATACGGAATTAAATATAATAGTACAACTTAAGCGTAATTGTAAAGATAATGAATATAGTATTTACAGTTTTATCATTTCATTTTGTACTTCAAGTTCTAAGAACAAAAGCTGGACATTTTAGATTTAGAAACTAGAAAATGTGATAGATTTATACTTTACTTCGACTGTTCTTGTTTCAAGAATATCAATTCTACTGTTTGAATTAAGGACTCTGGTTTTCTCCATCTTCTCTATAATGGAGTATCTTTGCTTCCAGTAGAAAATGCATTGAATGTACTTGTAGAACCCAGTTTTGTAAACTATGTGCTTCCAAATTGTTGTATATCAGCTAGATGTTTTAGATTGCTAACTCATTCTTTCTTGGGTACTTGTTTCATTTGATCTAAGAAGTTATCGAATTCATCTTCGACATCAACTACAGTATCTTCCACCTCTACACTCTTCTTCTGCTCCTCGAGCTGCGCGTACTTTCTGTGAGACTTTTTGGCTTTGTTTTGCTTTACTTTCGCCATTCTCTGGTTCAATACTGATGTTCTACAGCCATCAGGGTTTTGTTGCTGCTCTAATTTCAATGCAAGGATTTCTCTAGCCTTCTTCCTATTCAGCTCCTGAGATCGGGAATACTGACAGGTAACAACCAAACCTGTGGGTTTATGAGTCAATTGAACTTTTGAATTCGTCTTGTTAATCTTTTGACCTCCAGGACCAGAGCCACCTTTAACAAATTTTTCATCTATTTCTTCTTCTATAATTAGCCATTTCGGCCTTGGAGGCAACTTATTCTTCTTCGGCAAGGCAAACAAGGGAACTGCTCTCGAAAACAGCCTTGTTCCTAAGAGTTTAAGCATTCTGAACTGGTTTACAGAAGCAATCGTTAAAATTGAAAATATAATGTAGTTGTCAAAGACTATGACATATGATGTCGAAAAAAGCGACGATTGAGATGTTTAAATGTAAAGGTGAAAATGTTTTAATATGTCCTTAGCAACGTTGTGTTCTTTCTAGTAATCTTTAAATGCTCTTGTATTTGAGCTTTAGTGTTTGAAATTAGTAACTTGGTTAAAATGGTTAAAATGGTAGCTTGGTGCTTGTATCACTCAATCAGGTAGCGCAACTGAACCATATTGAATCCAAAGATTGAAAACGTCAATTGTCTAACTCTAGAATATTTTCAAATGCACTGAGTATTATTCAATTTAGCAATGGCGAGAATATCCCTAGATATCTAGTTTATAGTTCGGATCTTACAACTTACACCAAAGTAACCCATCGTACTCAGAAAGTCCGAATATTCACCATGAAACCTTACATTTTCACTATGAAACTACAAAAAAAAACATTTACCAATAACCACAACCGTTTCAACCCTCTAGAGCATATCGTTTGTATTTCTCTGTAGCTTTATATCTTCTACCTGGAGCAGTGACTTTGTCTATTTGCGCGTAATGGAAGTGTCAAATAATTTGACACGATGTGCATATCCACCGACATGAACGCGTACCAATTTGGTTAAATTACATACATCAAAATTTTTCAATCTCTGTTTCTTAAACTAATTCTTCATAATCTTAGCAATTACCATGTCGTTCGAGTCAGGGGATGTTTACGGAGCCCAGGTGTTACCTGGAGAAACTCCACAAGAAAATTCGTCCAACGAAATTATCAAAGCGTTCACCCAATTCATTCTTGAGTTTAGATTAGTGAATCAATTCATCTACAGAGATCAATTAAGACAAAACTTGTTGATTAAGAATTATTATCTCAGAGTCAACAGTGAACACTTGATCGGATACAACGATGAATTGAACAAGAAACTTATGGACGATCCATCCGATTTGATTCCGCTTTTTGAAATAGCCATTACCAATATCGCGAAGAGAATCGCATACTTGTCAAATGACAATATTCCAGGCGATTTCCCAAATTGTCAGTTGGTTTTGCTTAGTAAAGCTACCAAGACCTCCATTAGACACTTGGACTCCGACCATATTTCCAAAATCGTCAGAATCTCGGGAATTGTCATCTCTGCTTCGGTATTGTCGTCTAGACCTACCCAAGTATCCATCATTTGTCGTAATTGTAAACATACCATGAAAATATCGGTCAATTCAGGATTTGGCCTGGTCAGTTTACCTAAACATTGTCAAGGTGAAAAGCAAGATTCTTCTCTTGACAAATGTCCTCCTGATCCTTACGTAATTGTCCATGATAAATCTACCTTTGTTGATCAACAAGTGTTGAAGTTGCAAGAATCTCCAGATATGGTCCCAGTAGGGGAAATGCCTAGACATATCTTACTACAAGCCGATAGGTACATGACAAACCAGGTGGTTCCTGGACAACGGGTTACCATTGTGGGGATTTACTCCATCTATCAAGCCAAACAAAAGGCTCCTACTGGCTCGCAAGCTGCCGTAGCAATTAGAAACCCATATGTTCGTATATTGGGTATTCAATCAGATGTTGACTCTCAAGGGGGGATTACCTTTTCCGAAGAGGAAGAAGAGGAATTCTTGAAGCTTTCTCGTTTACCTAATTTGTACGATACCTTTTCTAAGAGTATTGCTCCAAGTATTTATGGAAATGAAGATATTAAGAAGGCAATAACTTGTCTCTTGATTGGAGGTTCGAAGAAGATCTTGCCCGATGGTATGAGACTTAGAGGTGATATTAATGTTTTGTTATTGGGGGATCCTGGTACTGCCAAGTCCCAATTATTGAAATTCGTAGAAAAGATCTCTCCCATTTCTGTTTATACTTCTGGTAAAGGTTCATCTGCAGCCGGTTTAACTGCTTCGGTTCAGAGAGATCCCCAAACTAGAGACTTCTACCTTGAAGGGGGAGCTATGGTTTTGGCAGATGGTGGGGTCGTTTGCATTGATGAATTTGATAAAATGAGAGATGAAGATAGAGTGGCTATCCACGAAGCTATGGAACAACAAACAATTTCTGTCGCAAAGGCAGGTATTACTACTATTTTGAATTCCAGAACATCGGTGTTGGCAGCTGCCAATCCAGTCTTTGGTAGATATGATGATTTGAAGTCTCCTGGGGAAAATATTGATTTCCAATCCACCATTTTGTCGAGATTTGATATGATTTTTATTGTTAAAGATGAACATAATGAACAAAGAGATACCGAAATCGCTCATCATGTTATGAACGTCCATACTGGTGGTAGATCTACAGAACAAGAAGGGGAAATTCCAATTGATACCATGAAACGGTACATCCAGTATGTCAAGACCAAATGTGCTCCAAGGTTATCCAAAGAAGCAGCTGAAAGATTGTCATCACACTTCGTCGAAATCAGAAGGAAATTAAATATCGAAGAGAGCATAATGCATGAAAGATCTTCCATTCCAATTACTATTAGACAATTGGAAGCTATTGTGCGTATTACAGAATCATTGGCAAAGTTGACTCTTGCACCAATTGCATCTGAGTACCACGTAGAAGAAGCCATTAGGTTATTCACTGCTTCTACTATGGATGCGGTGTCTCAAGGTGTTACTGGAGCTACCGACCAAGAAATGAATACTGGAGTTAAAAAAGCCGAAGAGGAATTGAGAAGAAGATTACCTATTGGATGGTCTACAAAGTATCAAACTTTAAGACGTGAGCTTGTCGATTCGGGTAAGGTAACATCCGAAGCGTTGGATAGAGCTCTTTATATAATGGAAAGACATGAAATCATCAAGTTCAGACATCAACGTCAAAATGTTTTACGAGTTGGTGTTTAGGGTTACTGATGATTCATTCATATTTCATTTCTTGCTCATTTGTAATTTAAAGTAATGTTTTTAATTTTGGAGTAATATAAATTATAAGGAAATCATTTGTAGAATGTAATATCGATGAACTACAGTTGAGTTTAATACGGAAAGTTTATTACTATTAATACAATGGAGGTGAATAACTCTAAAATACACTCATGAAGCACTGCTAGTTTACTCATGATATAAAGGATTTGTCTATCAAAAGGACAAATGATGCAATACTTGGTCATCTCGTTTTTCCTAATCCATGTTGAATTACAAATCCGGAGTGATACGTCAATAACTGAATATTAGAAACAAGTATACTCCTGAAACATGGGTTGATAAAGTAGTCCAGAAACTGAATTTCTATACATGGAGAAGACCGGAGACAAGTCTGTGAAACTATATGTATCAGATCATGCTTTTAATACAATGACGACGGAATCCCCTCTCAAAAACATTTTTGAAACGAACCTCTCTTTATTTACCGATTTTATTTTCTTCCCCTTGGCATTTCTAACCGTTTCTGTCCACAACTCCTTGACGTTTTCCATAATCAAATTACAATGTCTGTCAAACGCTTTCACCTTCCCTATCAATTTATGGTTGTTACGACAAGAGACAATGATTGGGGTCGAGTTGGTCACTGCTTGCTGAATCAAAGACATAGGACCATGGGCAAATTCAAATTCTTCCAATTTTTGCAACTCCAATTCAGTCAACTCCGACCGTGGAGTATCGATCAACTCTGAAACATTGTCATTCATTTCACCTACAGATTCTGAAACAACTTGTTCACACTTTGTTTCATATTTCTCTAGCCATCGTCTTACTATGGCCAAATGACCAGGCGCACGACTTCAGTGTTTAATGGCTGCAAAATTGTTTAAACATTGATGGAGGGACGTATTGCAGGTGTTTTACACGGTTTAGAAGGGATGTACTATTTCAATGTATTGGAAGTCTATCATTGTGGTTTTTGCAAACTGGAATGTCAAAAATTGAAGCTGTAGTAAAAATATTTAGTGCTGGTTTCTGGATAGTAATAAATACAAGCAGTCCAAGGTCTATAGTAGCTACGAAGCAAATCGTGTAATGATGTATTATTATTAATGTACAATAGTTCGGTCGACTATATATTCTATATTTACAGTTGCATTCTAGAAAATAGCATTTTATCTCTATTTTTGATATTGTGCAAATGGGGCTGCTAGCGAACATCCTCTTTTGATGATATTTTCAACTCTGTCTCTCAACACTTTAGAGCCACATTCAACTTTCAAACTAAGGAAATCAATCTTGGCTTCGTTTTTACCAATGGTGATGGTAGCTTGATCATTTTCAGATTGAGTTAACGAATCTCCAAATTGGGCTTTTAGTAACGTTGTTATCCGATGAACTCTGCTTCCAACGTCACTATTGGCATGTGCTGTTTCACTACTAGCTTCTTCCTCTTTGATGTTATTGTTTTCATGGCTGTGATTACATGATTTTGATGAAAGCTTCACCGATGCAGGGGACGAGTCAATGGAATACAAGATTGCAATAACACTGTCGGCTAATGTGTCAGACATTAAGTTATCATTAATCCACTCAACTGTCATATAGAGCCCGTCAGTCTTGGTTCTATCAATAACAATATCAACAACATTCATAATCAAGCACTCCCATTCCTCATCGTCATCATTAAGTATATTTATATATCCAAACATTTGTTCAAGATGCCACTTCATTAACGATATGTCTGCGTTAATCTTAAGATTGATCTTTGATTTTACAATAGATGTGGACAATTGGGTGAATTCGTGTAAATCTTGCAATTGAAGTAAATTCAAGTCAAAATCCTTCGCAACAAGAACTCCTGACACCATCTGGCCAGTCAGAATACTAGAGTCATTGGCACTTTCAAGTTTGGTAGATATGCCTTCTTTGACTTCTGTTTTAACTTCTTCCGACGCCTCTTCTTTGATTTCAGTGGTAGCGTCCTTCTCTACTTCAGCAGTACCATTTTGTTTAGTTTCTACTTCCATATCGTCCGGTAATTCAACAATTTTTGCGTTATCAGCATCAATCTTAGCTTTAAGCTCAATTTTCAATTCGGCAATTTGGCCATCTGCCAATGAACCTAAAACTTTGGCAACTTTCAATCCTTTGATTGGGATTTCCACTTGCTCACAGTTTTTCGGGTTGAATACTTTGACTTCTTGCTCTGTCCCTTTACGCGTAGAATATTTACTTAACAAAGCAGATTTCAATCTACCCATAGGTACTGAATCACCGTGAACTAAAATAATCTTTGAAGGAGCCACCTTGTCAATAAATTCCGAGTTTTCTTGAAAATCAACGTGAGCTGCAAAGGAGATTTCATCAACTGCGATTCTACGAGGGATTGTCAAATCAGGATTATTAATAGACTGTATAGTTGTAGGTTCTTTTAATAACTCTTTTGCCATGGTACCTTCAACAGAATAACCTGTCATGATAAGTAAATTTTTTGGGTCTGGTGCCCAACGTTCCAATAATTGCCTAGAGACACCAGCTTGTAGCATACCTGGAGAAGCGATAAATACTGAGGGTCCAAAATCTTGGAACCTTGATAAGTCCTTAATAGATTTGATAAATTTGAAATCAAACGGACTAGACTTGGTACCACTACTGGAAGTAGTAAGTCTGATATTATCATTCATAATATTGGTGTAAGTTTGATAAACAGCCATACATTTCTTTGCTAAACTCGATGCATAGTAGACATTTATATTTTGTAAATCTTCATGTTTATCCCAATATTCATCAAGAATTAATAACAACTCTTGCGCGTTACCCAAGGCAAACACCGGCATCAATACTCTACCACCTTTTAAGAGGGTGGCATGAATGGAAGAGGTCAATTTATTTTCCAAATCCAATCTTGGCTCTAAAGTACCAGTACCAAAGGTAGATTCTGTAATTAAAATGTCAGGTTTTAAAGGTGGGATTTCTGCTGCATGCAAATGTCTATTTTCAGTTCTAGAATAATCCCCCGTGAACAAGATTTTCAACCCTCCAATTTCAATGAAATACATACAAGCACCTAAAACATGGCCAGCATGATAAGCTGTAAATCTTATCCCATCAATCTCCATCGTGGAATGGTAGTCTATGGTGAGGATTCTATCAAAAGAGTCCTTGATATCGTCATCGGTATACAAATTGGAAGAAGCTTCTTCATTGGAGTTTTCCGACCGGGATCCACCACTGATAGAAGTGACTCTAACGAAATCTTGCAACAACCATCTATAAATGGCTTTGGTAGCGTGGGTCATATACACTTTCCCGTTGAAATTGGTATGTTGCATCACATAAGGCAAACTAGCAGCATGATCTAAATGGAAATGACTGATCAACAAAATATCCACTTTACTCAAATCATATTCATCGTAAAATGGAAATGATGAGTGCCCCGATAATCCAGGATGAATCCCAGCATCAAGCATAATCACCTTATCCTTGTACTCGATGATATGACAAGATCTACCGACTTCATTACAACCACCAAGTCCAAAGAACTTGAACTTCTCGCTATCAATCGATTCGGTCATATCTTTTTACCAGCTATTGACAGTTAAACGCTAACCGTTTTGAACTTTTCAAATCTCGCTCTTTGTGAACAGAGGTTATATACCGTCCGTGTCCTTATTAACTAGTAGGAGACCTTCGTGGTCAACTCAAGGTGAAAAAATCATGAGCTCATCCTTTGGTGGTTGGTTTTAAGAGAATTTATTGGTAGAAGGAACGTTTCTGGGTTGAAATGGTGAAAATCTGGGTAAAATTGGTTGAGAATTAATGGGTGCAAAAAATATATGTTTTAATTTCAAATTAATCCAGAGGAAATGGTTTGTGATACTTGGAAACAGTAACTTCTCTATAAGTATATGAGGGTGGAAAAAGGATACGATGGGAGGTTCTTGAGATCGGCCATGGGGATAATTAGCTCTGTAATGGCACCGGACTGTTTCGAGCACAAATGGAAAATACGTAAGAGGAGGATAACGAGTATAGGTATGTAAAGGTACAGTGGGATTTTTCGTCAGACGATAGTAGCCTGGAGTCCGAGATAAATAGAGTTTTGGGCCAGGTTCTATTTGATCTCTAGTATGTGTAAAATGACATTTGGTTAGTGATAAAGAGTGGAGCGAAGTGCGATGAGATGCGATGGGTTGAAAGGAGAGAGATGAAGTAATTAAGATAACGATGAAGAAGAGTGGAAACACCCACTACTGAAGTAGTTCAGTTAATTTAACAATATATATGCAATTGCACATTTTCTACACACAAAATGATTTCTTCTCCTTATCTTATGCCACAAATGAATTGTAATTCAAATTAGTACCAAAATTATAGGGCTGCTTCTAATAAACTATCTGATCCCTCAGTTTGGTCTATATTCATGTCCGAATGTCCGAATGTCAGAATAATGGATAATACTTGTTCCTATCGCAGAAACCACTATTTCCTACTGCGAGACCTTCCACTATTTAGCGCCACGTCGCGGTGAAATTTTAGTATCTCTAGTTACTGTGAGAATCTTCATACTCAAAATTGAAGAGGTATTCAACTATAGAAATTGGTGTTAACTGGGGTTAGTACCATATTAGTCATTGGATCAACAATCATAGATTGTTTGATGGTGTAGAAAAAGAAAAACTATATATTCAATAACTACGTGGAGGAGAACTTGAGCAAGGTTACGCGAAGACAAGCTGGTAAGAGATCCAAAGTAGTATACGAAATTGTTAGTTTCAAAGTGACATATTTAAGTTTGTGCATTGTAATAGAATTGTTTCCTCGAAGCACAATAATTTTGGCAGCTTTTTAGTATGAAATTAAATCTAAGCACAGAAGATGTTGAACTGTTAACAAGGACTTTATTACTAATAAGTCCCATTAGGAAGTTTGTAATATTGAAATTCACCCCGGACTATCTTTGGGTGGTTCTGGTGAATGGCAGATCAATTCAACTGGAACCTCAAGTTTGGTGTAAACTAAAAATGGATTCGATTTTCAATGAAATTGAATTGAAAAGTCAACGAGATAATGTCATTCATCTAGAAATTAATGTGGAACTACTATTGACCACGCTCAAAAATTTTGAGAAATCCAATTCCAACGGTCTAAAAATAAGACTACAACGAAATATAAGTGATAGCTCGAATAACGTGAAAAACAGTCGATTGGCAAGTCTTGCTGTACTTTATTCTAATATAAATTTAAACTCAAATTGTGTTACCCATCTGTTTCGAATCCCGGTGAAGATTTTGAAAGGCGAGCACGAATTGACAATCTTGAAAGAGCCAGAATTGACTGATGTAGGATTAATAGTTAAACTCCCACAGGAATTTCAGGCCACTTATAAAAGATTGGAGAAATTCAAGAAAATGACTGATGATTTGATAACAATTAATGCCAATACTAGTTCCGGTTTGAAATTCATCCTTGAGGATGAGGGAAAATTTAGAGTAACGATTCTGTGGAATGATAAATTAGAAATTCAAAAACCAATCATTAATTATGATAGTGAATCATTAAGGGAAGCAGTTTTGCGACCGGAAGAGTCATCGCTCCATGAAAATATAGATTTGGAAATCATGATCAAATTAAGTGATTGGCAACAGACAGCAAAATTATTACAGGAATGTAAGACGGTTATATTAATAATGTCATCCAGAGAATGTGCCTTACATTGCTTATTGGAAGATTCTGATGATATCGGTATAATTTACTATATCAATGGGTACCATTTGGTGAGACAAAACTGAAAGCATAGAATTGCATCACAAAAAGCATACATTCTAAGGTGGTCCAGGTTTTCTTTGCCACCAATTATTACTCCAAGCATTCGCTCCAAGCATTCGCTCCAAGCATACAAACCAAGAATACAAACCAAGTATTCAAACCAAGCATTCAAATTAATAATTCAGCCAGCTGGAGCATTAAGTTCTTCGATCTCACTATCGGAGCTACTTTTACTTGTATAATTAGTCCATGGGATACATAAAATGCTACAGTACGAACGACACGAATAGATTCATCCAAATGAGTTAAAATACACCTCGCCTATCTACCTTGTCAAAAGAATTAGCAAGATGTAGCACGGGTTACTGTAAATAATGTAAATTGTATATATAATACAAGGTAGCAATGAATTTCGTAGTGTCATTTAGTATCTTTTAGAATCATTGAACGTTATATCGGACTGTTCAACAGAATTATTTAGTACGCTCAAACAAACTTGCTGAGAATTTCTTGAAATCTCCAGAAAACTACTAGAATCAAACTCTTCGTACCACTAGAGCTCTTTCCAAGTAACACTATTTGCTTCAGTTCCATCAACTAATGGCTGCAAAAAATGGGAATGAGTCAATGTGGTAGCGCCCACTATGACTCCGTAGTGGTAGGAAATTAATTTAATTTGCAATATAAAACTAGCAAAGAATCGTTTACTGGTGAAATTTGACAGTAATTCAAGTGTTAGTAACAGAAATGTCACATTCATTACAAAGAGAGCAACCAAACTATTTTGGTGCTGGTCCAGCCATGTTGCCACAAGAAGTGTTGCAACAAGCTGCTTTAGACTTGATCAATTACCAAGGTGAAAATTTAGGTGTTGGTGAGATCAGTCATAGGTCGAAACCTGCCACACAAATCATTGACGATACCAAGGCTAATTTAGCCAAGTTGCTTGATATTCCTGATACCCATGAAGTGTTTTTCATGCAAGGTGGTGGTACTACTGGGTTTCTGTCGGTAGCATATAATATGATTGCCGCTCATGCTAAAAAGACAGGTACAAAGGGAAAAGCTGCCTACGCTGTCACTGGTAGTTGGTCGAAGAAATCAGCCGAAGAAGCGCAAAGATTAGGGTTTGACGTTGATATTGTTGTCAATACTAAAAGTGAGAAATTTGGCGATATTCCAAGCTATGATCAATGGAAGCCAATTGGTGAAAATACCGCTTATTTGTATGTTTGTGACAATGAAACGGTCAATGGTAGCGAATTTAAAGACATACCTACCGACTATTTACCAGCAAACGTTGAATTAGTTGCCGATATGTCGTCCAATATTTTGTCGAAGAAAATCGATGTTTCAAAATATGGGCTAATTATGGCTGGAGCTCAGAAAAATATCGGTTTAGCCGGTTTAACTATTTACATTATTAAGAAGTCATTGTTGGATTTACCAAGTGACGCTGAGTTAGACAAATTAAACATTGCTCTTGCACCAATTGCCTTCCATTACCCTACAGTTGTAAAGAACAATTCAGCTTACAACACCATTCCAATATTTACCTGTCACATTTTGAAATTAGTCACCGAAAAATTGATTCAAGACGGCGGATTACAAACAATGGAAAAGATCAACCAACAAAAAGCCCACTTGTTGTATGGTGCCTTAACAAAATATAGCAATTTCTATACTTTGCCAGTGACAAATCCTAAAGTCAGATCAAACATGAATGTTGTGTTTACCTTGCCAAACGAAGAATTGGAAGCAAAGTTCAACAAACAAGCTGCGGAAAGAAAGCTTACTGGGTTGAAAGGGCACAGATCTGTAGGAGGTATGAGAGCTTCCATTTACAATGCTGTCACTTTAGCAAGTGTACAACTTCTCGCAGACTTTGTGGAGCAGTTTGCTGAAGAAAACCAGAATACCGCCTAAATTATACGATTAGCCAATAGGAAATGATACTCATTTTATTTATTGTACCATTAGTTCAATTGTAGTTCAATTGTAGTTGAATAGTACCGTACCACAGGTACTATTTGTAGCAGTAACTTTGATCTATTGCAAGCTAGCGAGAATGCTCCACTACAATTTTGCTTTGGGTGCGAAATCATCGCGAGGCTACAGCAAAAGTGAAAAACTTGGAACCGAACAGAATTGTTGTTGTAGTAGGAGAAGTTGCCATGATAGGCAAGTTAGCTATAGGGCGCTCGAGTGTACGAGGGTTTAGTACTTCGCTATGTTGGTCGGCTGTGAAATCGGTGATGTCTGTTGAAGAAAAACGGCAAATCTTGAATCGAGAAGCGTACCGCAAACTGATTGAAGATAGAATCTCGAAAATTCCCATTGAAAACTATCGGAATTTCAGTATTGTTGCTCATGTTGATCATGGGAAGTCGACGTTGTCAGATCGTTTATTAGAATTAACTGGAGTAATTCAACCTGGTTCCAACAAACAAGTGCTAGATAAATTGGATGTTGAAAGAGAGAGAGGAATCACGATAAAGGCACAAACAGTGAGTATGATGATCAATAATCCTATCAATAATGAGGATTACCTTTTGCATTTGGTCGATACACCGGGCCACGTTGATTTTCGTGCCGAAGTTAGTAGATCTTACGCTTCTTGTGGTGGAGCACTCTTGATAGTTGATGCTTCTCAAGGTGTCCAAGCTCAAACAGTAGCCAATTTTTATCTAGCCTACAGCATGGGACTTAAATTGATTCCAGTTATCAACAAGATCGACCTAGACCAGGCAGATATCCCCAAAGCTATAGAACAGGTTGAAACAACTTTCGAATTGCCAGGCGAAGATTGTATTCCAGTGTCTGCAAAAACTGGGTTGAATGTAGCCAATATTCTCCCAGCTATTATTAAGGATATTCCCGCTCCAAAAGGTGATTTAAATAAACCTTTGAAAGCTCTACTTGTGGACTCCTGGCATGATCCATATCAAGGTGTAGTTATGCTTGTTCATGTTGTAGATGGTCACATTAAGAAAGGAATGAAGTTGATTTCGGCTCACTCACAGAAGAAATACGACGTCAAAGAGGTGGGGATCATGTACCCTGATAGAATGCCCATGGACAAAATTAAAGCTGGCCAAGTCGCTTATATTATTCCGGGGATGAAGAACCCAAGAGAAGCCCTCGTAGGAGATACCTTTTTCAAAATTGGTGAGCATGAAGGTTTGCAACCTTTACCTGGATTTGAAGAACCAAAGCCAATGGTCTTTGTGGGAGCATTCCCTTCAGACGGTACCGAATTCAACGTTATGGACGATCATATGCAAAATTTGGTGCTTAATGATCGTGCTGTGACTTTGGAGAAGGAAACTTCTAATGCATTGGGTCTAGGCTGGAGATTAGGGTTTTTGGGTTCATTGCATGCTTCAGTTTTTAAAGAGAGATTGGAAAAAGAATATGGTGCAAAAATCATTTTAACAGCACCAACAGTGCCATATAAAATCATATATAGAGACGGAACAGAGAAAGTCATCACTAATCCAGATGGATTCCCTGTTGCTGACAAACAACAAAATGTGCTAGCATATATGGAGCCTTACGTTGAAGCTATTATGACTATTCCCGATGAATATACTGGAACAGTTATGACTTTATGTGATAGCAGTCGTGGTATTCAAAAGAGTTTAGAATATTTAACTTCTGGTCAAGTGTTGTTGAAGTACGAAATTCCATTAGGAGAATTGGTAGAAGATTTCTTCGGCAAATTGAAGGGTTGTACTAAAGGATATGGATCCTTAGATTACGAAGATGCTGGTTATAAGAAATCAGATATAGTTAAAATGGAATTGTGTGTGAATGGAGAACCACAGGACGCTTTAACTACGATTATTCATAGATCGCAATCCCAAGCCAGAGGAAAAGATTATGTTTCCCGTTTTAAGGAGTATTTGAAGCATCAATTGTTTGAAGTGGCTATCCAAGCTAAAGTGAACAATAAAGTGGTAGCTAGAGAAACGATCAAGGCAAGAAGAAAGGATGTTACTCAAAAATTACATGCTGCTGATATTTCTAGATATAAGAAATTGTTAGAAAGACAGAAAGAAGGTAAAAAACAAATGAAGGCGTCTGGTAGAATCAATATCAGCCACGATGCCTATCAAGCATTCTTACGTAGGTCTGATTGATATCAGTCATACAGTTGTAAATATTACTTGTAAATATGCATATTTTATTAAATTACAATATACGGAACTAAATAGTATGGTAATATTTCATGAAATCAATTCTTTAAGAATTTTTGATATACAACGTTATCGGTTTCTTCATTATATTTGTAACCCAATTTGGTCAAAACCGCTTGAAACTCTTCTTCTTTAGTATTCTCTGGAAGTACAAAGGCACATAAGATTTTGGCAACATCATGACCATGGTTTCTATAATGGAAAAGAGTGATGTCCCAATCTGACTTGAACGATTGCAAGAATTTGTGTAAAGCTCCTGGTCTTTCTGGGAATTCAAATTGCATAACTCTTTCGTTGGCTAATCTATGGCAACTATTGTCTGGAGGTCTTCCACCAACTAAATAACGACCATGAGATTTGGCTAATTCGTTTTCCGAGATATCGTGGACTTCAAAGTTGTTTTCAGCCAATTTATCAAGAATACTCACAAGTTCCTTCTTCTTATCAATAACATTAAACGAAAGGAAAATGTTTGCTTTGGGGGTGTTGTTACACCTGTAGGAGAATTCGGTGATCGATCTTGGATGGATAATGCTTTGCAATATGGCAAAAGCACCAGGTACTTCTGGAATAGTAACGACAAATGACACTTCTTTACCTTCTCCAAGAACAGCTCTTTCGCTAACAAATCTTAATCTATCGAAATTCATGTTGGCTCCACTTAAAATTGGCACATACGTTTTCTCTTTATGGTCGATATCTTCATTTTGTTGAATATATTTCTTAACACCTGCAACAGATAAAGCTCCAGATGGTTCAACAATTGATCTTGTATCTTCAAAAACATCCTTAATTGCTGCACAAAGTTCATCAGTCGAAACCCGAACTACTTCATCCACAAGACTTTCACATAATCTCCACGTTTCATTACCTAATACTTTGACAGCAGTACCATCGGCAAAAAGTCCGACAGAATCCAAGGCAACATGCTTCTTTTGTTTTAAAGACTGGTAAAGGGCATCGGCATCATAAGTTTCCACTCCAATAATCTTAACATGGGGAGCAATTTTCTTGATATATACTCCTAAACCAGCGATAAGACCACCACCTCCTACAGGGATAAAGATTGCGTTCAATTTGTCTAAACGTAATTGTCTGGTGATTTCAAGAGCAATAGTACCTTGACCGGCAATGACTAATGGATGATCAAAAGGTGGAACATCAGTAAGATTATGTAAAGCGCTCAATCTAGCACACTCTTGTTTAGCCGAATCAAAATCTTCTCCGTACAAAACCACTTGCGAACCCAATCTTGAAACATTTGTGTATTTAATAGAAGGAGTAGCAGTTGGCATAACAATAGTGGACGGAATATTCAATTTTGCAGCAGAAAACGCAACCCCTTGGGCATGGTTACCGGCAGAACAAGCAATAACCCCATTGATAGGTGACTTGGAGCGAGAATGTAAGTTAGCAACCATATTATAAGCACCTCTTAATTTAAATGAAAATACCGGTAACAAATCTTCCCGCTTCAAGTGAATATTGGCATTACACTTGTGCGATAAATTGACGGCATGGGTTAACGGAGTACCACCGCGATCCACCACATCATACACCCTCGATGTAAGAATCAATTTGATATAATCTGGAGTACCATCAGATGTATAATCACTATCAAGTAGCTCAGGATACTTAGTCACCGGTACCGCTGTAGAAGACAAACGGTAGGAATGAAGCAAGTTACTCGAGTTAGCAGGGGAGCAACGATATAGTTTTCTCCCACCACGGTAATTCAACTGTTTAAACTTCATTGAAACGTTAATCGTTATAGTTTACTTAGAAATAATTACCAAAACAAAGCAATGAAAAAGCACCCTTCGTTGATTCGAGTCATAGACCTTTCAAGGTTCCCAATCGAGCGAAATTTTTCAGTCATCGCACGATATCCATATGCAACTGTTTTTGACATTTTGCAGCCATTCTTCAAGCAGAACATAAGAAACTAGATTGGGTGAAAGTAGAGATATGTCTACTTAAAGAAAAAGGGAGGTTTTATATGTGCTATAGTTTCCTTAATTTTCAGACAATTTTATTCTTTCTTGAATTGTGAGACCATCAGATTTGAAGCTTGTCTAGGCAACTATTAATTGAAATATGGCATAGATATAATGGTTAGTTCTAATCAGGTATATACATTGTTTTTTTAGTATCTCTGGTTAGATCTCGTTACATTTGGTCTATGGGCTACATATATGTTGCAAATTTTTGTGTTCTTGGGTGCATTTCTATTTGTGTTCTGCTAATAGATAAATAAATAAAACTAATATTGCATTGATATTTTAGTACATATTGCTATTATTGTCTTCAATTGCTAGCTAGGCTTGCTATTCTCTCTCCGTTTTAGCTATTATTTCCTGCTTCTTGGCTATGGACGATCTCTTTGCAGGTTCAAATGATACATCAATTCAATCAAATTCTTCAGGATTATTTGAATTTTCCCCAGAAACAGATCTTGCCGACTTCAATTTGGATATTAACCAATTTGAATATGAAACTAATGGTTCCACGTCAACTAACAACATTTTTCTGGATAGTATGGTTTCTCATTTAGGGTTTTTTGCTGATAACCAATTTGATGACAGACCTATAGCGTATGATAATTCTTTTAATGATTTGTTCTCACAGTTACCGAGTTATTATCCTGAAGATATATTATTCGAAGAAGTACCTTTACCGGGGGATCTAATGCTGGATGTTTTTGAAGGGGATGTTTTTCACTACAGAAATGAAGATGTAGATCCATTTGATCACGATACCTGGAAATTGAAATATTCTTGTCTAGATCCTCAAGATATAAGTACTTCTATCCAACTCACAATAGATTTGGAAAATCAGTTGGAGACCGAATTTATGAAGCATAAAAGTAAGAATTTTTGCAAAAACAAAATAAAAAAACAAAAACAAAATAAATTATTGCAGAAGAAGAAGAGGAACAACGAGAACTTATTGGTATGGGAGCCAGAATCAATTTACAAAGCATTTACTAATATCAAGACTCCTTATTTGAACGCATGCTATTTCGGTAAAATATCAAAGAAGTCATGTTTTGGTAAAGTTAATATGAGATGCAAGAGAGCGTGGACTAGGAGTCCAACCAAGAGAAAGAGAAGAGGTTGACATACTATAATATATACTGCAATGCAGCATTCTTTAATTGAAAATACATTGGAAATGCTCACATAATTTTAGATAAGAGCTAACTTTGGAACAAGATGATTCAGTTTCGCAAGATATAGATTTCAAGTAATGGACACATTGTCGTATTTAATAGTATTGTAAACCCTTGTAGAATCGTTTGCTGGTCTTTGTACTAAGATTTTAGAAAGATAAGCTTTCAATAGCCAGTTAGGAGGTTAAATTACCTACAAAACCCCCTAAAATAGAATTGATTCGAAAGTTGACTAGTTAATCCAATAATCATTGATTTTGTAGAATAATACATGGATATTTAGTTTGCTTGAAGCCACAAATATACTAAGAATTCATACAATAAACTCATCTACCGAACAGCTTAGTATGCTACATTTCAGAAGTTGTTTAAGTCAATGGAACGTAGAAATCAAAAATAATTACGAAGAAGAAATAGTTGGAAACAAGAGCTAACCGACACCTACCATATAAACTGGGCTCAATAGCCACAGAGCTTTGGAATACTTGATCGATTCACTTGACGGGGAATCAATTATTCGACTATGAAAGATGGTTACAATCAATTAACAATTGGAATAACCCAGGTACTTTACAACAAAATACAATTGTATTCAAATATGGTATCATCATGTCAAGAGAATTTTTAAAGGACTGCAACTAGGATGTCGGAGTGTAGTAAAAAATGCTGATAGTAAGGTCATGGATTTACAGCACGGAGAGGAAATGGTGTCAAAAACCAATTTATCCCCCCTGATGGAAAATGGGTGCAAACTCTAGGTGGATATACCCCAGAGGAAGTCATATAATTGAAGAAATACAATATATACTCCAATAACTATATCTACATACTAACAACCATTGGCTGCTTTGAACCACAATCTTTCATACAATGATTCAAACTAACGGCGAATGAACCAGTTTCCACGAGCATAGTCCGTTGTATCATGATACCTTGCAATATATTACAGGGCTAAGGTGTATATGGTGCAATCTCATTTCAAACCCCTAAGAAATTCACATGAGCAGTGCAACCTGGTACGGCTGATTACCGCCAAAACCACCTGCCGAATGCTACAGGAGCAACAGTAGAAAACCTGTCTGCCTGCAACCTACACTACTAAAATATACAACTCCCACGAAATGACTACACTACATATGTGCTAACTTGAACCACTGAACCACTGAACCACTAAACTATAGAAACACTAAACTTCCGAACCACTAAACTACAGCATCCTCCACGAATAACCGCACCCAGCGACAAATCCTTACACCTACCCTACACCTCTTAAGCAAAGCCAATCATCATAATTGAATTGGATTATCAAATGTCACGTGTAATGATAAGATAGTCTATTTCATTTATGACGGACATATCCGGCATACACTGGAAGGTTTTGCAGCAGCAGTATATAACCAAAGCTAAAGTATTGTTAACGGTTTAGTTTTGCAAAATTGAGTTTGTACTGTAACAGGTTGTGGTGAAATGAGTACAAGTCAACAAGAAGCAGGTATGTGTTGAAAGAAGCGCATTTGGAAGTGGCAGATATCCAGATTTATCCATGGCGGTAGAGCTACTGCAATGTTCCATGGTGGTAGATTACAAGTTTTGGAGCTGCTAGGAATGCTAGCTCTTGGGCATGAGAGTCTTGGGGTTGAGTATGTGGTTGTAGCGGAACTTGGGGTTCAAATTTGGCTGTATTCCTAGGTAATTACCGGTACTGAAATTGAAACAATGGTGATCTAGCAGGTTCAAATGGCATTTTTTTTATGATCTGTACTAACTTTTAGTTGCTCGTGTTGCAAACAAACTAGGTGGCTCTATTTTTGTCACTCAATTAGCTAAATCGGTTGATTCCGCTTTTACTAAACTATTCCCACAAAAGACTACTAATATCGTTATTAATGAGCCTTATGAGCAGATAATAGAACAAAATAGCGACGATTTCACTACAGTCACTTTAGCTGGTAGTCAATTATTCAAAAGTTTACCGCAAGTTGGTCAATTATCCGGTAAAGTTGTTTCTCACGTAGAATTGGACAATTTCGAGTTTTCAGTTGTCACTTCTATTAAAGATTTCAAATTTCCAATCTTGATTAGTACTGATGCCAAAGAAGCTTACGAATACTCAATAGCTGCTTATTCTATCGCAGAAAAATTTTCAAAGCCAGTATTTCATTTTTATGTACCAACTGCTTTGCAGAATGTAAAATTCGAAGAGAAGAAAGAGTCGTTAGTCGATGGAGAATTGGCTGATATTTTATCTAAATTATCTATCCAGCCTTTTGAATTATCAAACAAAGCTACTTCTGCTTCCAAATTGGCCATATTATACTTGGGTAACGTTACTCAAGCACTCTTGGACGCTGCTAACAAATTGAAAATTCTCATTGTAAATATTAATGTTTACTATCCTTGGGATTTACAATCGTTATTGTCTTTGATTCCAAATTCTATTGAAAAATTAGCGGTTGTAACTCAATCAGATGGGTATTCTTCATTATTGTTAGATTTCTTCCAAGATTATCCTAAATTTCAATCATTGAAGAACTTTAACCAAATTATAGCTGCTAACTTCAGCAATGTATCCGATTACCATCAAACCTTGTCTAATTTATTGACAAATGTAAACAGTGGATCCCCAATTCAAAATGTCGTTTACGGTAAATCCTCTTCTCCAGTTGTTACCAAATCGTCTTTGACTCGCCAGGAAAACCACACTAAAGCTATTGAATCTGCCATTTCTTTAGAATCTGCTTATTTAAGATTATTAAATCAAGTTAGCCCAAATAATTCCATTCTTAATGAATATCATGCCGACAGCATTGAATCTTCCAATCCAGAATTTGGATATGGTTCTTTCTTATTTGAAAAGGAAAACTTACATAAATTGCAAGAGTTGGTTCTCGAAGGTGTTCAAGATAATAAATTTAAAACCAAGGATAACACTACTCTAATTGAAAATTTATCTAAATGGTTAATTGGTGCTAGAGAAGGTAAATCAGATGATAAAGTTGTACAAAACATAATCGATTTATTAGATACTGACTCAGTTTCGTCAATAAGTGAAAAGTTATTAAACTTAAAACAGTTTTTCACTATCAAGACATCCTGGTTGATCGGTTCTGATGCCTGGGCTTATGATTTAGGTAGCTCAGGAGTTCATAATTTAATTAGCTCTGGGCAAAACATCAATATGTTGGTCATTGATTCTGATCCTTATTCTACCAAGAAAATAAACGGTAATCGTAAGAAGGACATTGGTTTATATGCCATGAGTTATGGTGGGGTATACGTTGCTTCTGTAGCTATTTATTCTTCTTATACACAAGTGTTGCAAGCTTTAATTGAAGCTGAAAAATTCAATGGTCCTTCTATTGTTTTGGCATACTTACCATACAATTCCGAGAATGACAACACCTTGACAGTCTTACAAGAAACTAAAAAAGCAGTGGATTCTGGATATTGGCCATTATATAGGTATGATCCAACTCTTGAAGATGATAAACAATCTTTCAAGTTAGATTCTTCCAACTTGAGAAAGCAAATGCAAGAATTCTTAGACCGTGAAAACAAATTATCACTTTTAGCTGCAAAGGATCCTGTTTTATCAAGAAACTTGACTACTACTGCCAACACAGCTCAAAATCACCACCAAAAAGTACTCGCAGATGAATCATATGCTAAATTATTGTCTGGTTTATCTGGTCCTCCTTTAACTGTTGCTTTTGCATCTGACGGTGGAAATGCCGAAGCTCTTGCTAAGAAAATCAATAGACAGGCATTAGGTAGAGGTCTTAAATCTATTGTTGTTCAAATGGATGATATTTCTATCGAAGATTTACCAACAGAAACAAATATTGTCTTCGTCAGTTCTACTTCTGGTCAAGGTGAATTCCCAGTTAACGGTAAACAATTTTGGGACGGATTAAAGACTTCTGTTGATTTAGATTTAGCTGGTGTTAGCTTCTCTGTTTTCGGTTTAGGTGATTCTCAATATTGGCCAAGAAAGGAAGACAAACATTATTACAATAAACCAGCTATTGATTTATATGCTAAATTGAAATTGTATGGTGGTGTTGAATTATCAGAATTAGGTCTTGGTGATGATCAAGATGCTGATGGGTTCAATACTGGTTACAATGAATGGATTCCAAAATTATGGACCGCACTTGGTGTTGATCAAGTAGATGGAGTCGAAGAACCAAAACCATTGACTAATGAAGATATGAAAATTGGTTCTGATTTCCTTAGAGGTACAATCGCTGAAGGGTTACAAGATCAATCAACAGGTGCAATTTGTGCTGTTGACCAACAGTTGACGAAATTCCATGGTATATATATGCAAGATGATCGTGATATTAGAGAAGAGCGTAAATCCCAAGGAAAAGAACCAGCCTATTCATTTATGGTTAGAATGAGATTACCTGGGGGAATTGCCAGTCCAAAACAATATCTTAAAGTAGACGAATTAGCTGATGATAGAGGTAATGGTACTTTAAAGGTCACAACAAGAGCAACCTTCCAATTGCATGGTGTTGTCAAGCACGACTTGAAACCTGCAATTAGAGGTATGAATGCTGCTTTAATGGATACTTTAGCTGCTTGTGGTGATGTGAACAGAAATGTTATGGTTTCTGCATTGCCTTCGAATGCCAAAGTTCATTCTCAGATTGTTGAAACAGGAACTTTAATCTCTGAATTCTTATTACCAAAAACTACTGCTTACCATGAAATTTGGTTACAAGGGGATGATGCAGGTGATAAACCAGGGGACAAAGAAAATTGGGAGAATAGAGTAGGTGGTCCAACATTGAAGAAAACTTTAGTTGCCGGAAATGCTCTTGTTGACGTTGAACCTCAATATGGTCCAACTTACTTACCAAGAAAATTCAAAATTGTTATCACTGTTCCTCCTTATAACGACGTTGACGTATATGCTCACGATATTGGTTTGATTGCCATTGTTGAGGATAACGTAGTAATTGGTTATAACGTTTTAGCTGGTGGTGGTATGGGTTCTACTCATAATAATAAGAAAACTTATCCAAGAACAGGTTCTAGCTTAGGTTTCATCACAAAAGACCAAATCCATATTGCTTGTGAAAAGATTATGTTAGTTCAAAGAGACTTTGGTGATAGAACTAACAGAAAGCATGCTAGATTGAAGTATACTATTGACGATTTGGGATTGGAAGTATTCAAGGGTAAAGTCGAAGAATTATTAGGTTATAAATTCCCTGAACCAAGAGAATTCAAGATCGAATCCAATATTGATTACTTTGGATGGTGCAAAGACGAAGTTGGTTTGAATCATTTCACTTGTTTTATTGAAAACGGTAGAATTGAAGACACTGCTGAATTACCACAAAAGACTGGTTTAAGAAAAATTGCTGAATTTTTGCAAACCGCCAAATCCGGTGAATTTAGATTAACAGGTAACCAACATATTGTTATCTCTAATATTGCAGATGAAGATATTGCTAAAGTGAAAGAGTTATTGGCCCAATATAAATTGAGCAATGTTGACTTTTCTGCGCTTAGATTATCATCAAGTTCGTGTGTTGCATTCCCAACCTGTGGGTTGGCTATGGCTGAAGCTGAACGTTATTTACCAGAATTAATCACCAAGTTAGAAAATTCATTAGAAGATTATGGTTTAAGACATGATTCTGTTGTCATGAGAATGACTGGTTGTCCTAATGGTTGTGCTAGACCATGGTTGGCCGAAGTTGCTCTTGTCGGTAAAGCCCTTGGTGCATACAATTTGATGTTAGGAGGGGGCCATCATGGTGAAAGATTGAATAAAATTTATAGATATTCTATCAAAGAAGATGAAATTTTGGAAATTTTATTGCCATTATTTAAGAGATGGAGTTTAGAAAGAGATGAAGGCGAACCATTTGGAGACTGGACAATTAGAGCAGGAATTATTAAACCAACTTTAGAAGGGAAAGCTTTCCATGATGATATCCCTGAAGAAGCCTAATTTTATTTATGAAATTCTTCTACTTATTTATTTCCTTATGTATACATATTATAATACTGTTAGTTTTTTATATTTAATTTAAAAATGAACTAATCTGCCAATGTAAATTCCAATGTAAAGCAAATTGATTCCAGCATCGTCTCAGAATCAATATCACTCAAATCTTTGCTTCGGCTCTATAGCTAATATTGGATGAATTCTGGATAGATTTTCTTTACAATTTGCTCAAGATGGCGTTCTATCCACTGAGCTGGCAATACTAAGATCTGATTTCTACTCCAATCAAAGTTCTAGCTTTGGGTCAAAGACTGTTTATTTTTGCCATAGTTTTAGCAGTAGTAAGAAACATCTATTGTAACCAATGGAGCACCTTCTCTCTTTCACTTCTGTTTACAATGCATGTTAGTGTAGTTAATATTTTGTAATGCTTCTGACAAGTGACCATTCACATTCAATTCAATACCTAGTTTGCTTGTTGCTTAGTATTCTTAGATTCAATACGACTCCTAACATCAGAGCTACTATGAATCTTCCCACGCCTCTCTACCAGCAACACATCCTTCAACTTGACGTGCCAAAGAGATTTAGAAACTCTATTCAACCGTTTCAACACTTTCTGCTGTAATTGCACCGCAACTAGCTCATTTTCCCTCTTCAAAGTACCGACTTTCTTACCATACTGTTCTTTATACTTGGAAATAACCTGCGCTTTCTCAGCCTTCGTCAACATCACCGATTTCCTGGTGAAAACTACCAAGTCAACAAAGCTTACTTGTAAATGGCGGTGTGTATACAAATTGAATCTACTGAGCGGCAAACTTAACCTCCATTTTTATACTTAACTCTTTATCGTTTGGTAGTGTTCAAGTCTTTTGATTACTGTATCCAACCATAATAACTTTATTGTGACACTACAGCTGTATTTTGCTTGGTTAGTGTTTTTTCGCATTGATTTATTCATTTGTTTAGACGTTTTTTAATATATCTTTGTTTGTGCACCTTCTTTCAATATGGTGCTCGAGGCTACAATGATTGCCATTGACAACTCAGAATATATGAGAAATGGTGATTATGTTACTAATAGATATGATGCGCAATTGAGTGCTACGGAATATATCTTTCAAAATAAAATCCACTCGAATCCTGAGAATACTGTTGGACTATTAGCATACGGTGGCCAAGGTCCGCAAGTTTTATCGACGTTAACTACTGATTATGGGAAATTATTGACTGGGGTTCATGATACGAAGATTCATGGGGAAAACCACTTCAGTAGCGGAGTGCAAGTGGCAGCTTTAGCGTTGAAACACAGAGAGAATAAAGCTCAACATCAAAGAATTATCATTTTTGTCGGGTCGCCAATTTTAGAATCAGAGAAAGATTTAGAAAAATTAGCGAAAAAGATGAAAAAAAATAATATTGCCATTGATATTATTAATTTTGGTGAAGAATTGATCAATTCAACGAAATTGGAAAAATTCAATTCTATAATTAATAACCATGATAATTCGCATTTGGTGACCATCCCTCCTGGTCCAAGAATGTTATATGAAGTAATTGCCACTTCACCTATTTTGGTGGATTCGTCCTTTGAAGGTGATTTCGGAGGCTTCAATGATGGATTTGGTGATATGGTAGACCCTAATATGGACCCAGATTTAGCTTTGGCTCTTAGATTATCTCTAGAAGAAGAAAAATCGAGACAAGAACGTGAAGCAGTAGAAAAGTCAACGAAAGATACTGGAAACGATTTGCAAGTCATTGACGAAAACAAAGAGAAAGAAGCAGACGAAGATGTTGAGATGAAAGATTGAGTCGCTAATCACGTTCAAATGTATAGAGCAATATAATTGTATATTAATTATATATCATGACAATGAAGAAGTAGAGCCGAAAACCACGGCAATATAGTAACTCCATTCTGTAAGCTAAAACCAATAATGGCAACAACAGATCTATATCATACAATAGAATAAATCCTACATGTATTCTATGAATGCAAATACTGGCGACAACCACAAGTCTCTTGCTTGAATGAAATATTCAAAAAATCATTGTAGAAATTGCAAGAGCAACACCGAGTTACTGCTTCATTGCAAATGAATCTATTTGTGTATCATACTGGTACAAAAAGAACTTTGCTGCATTGGGTGCAAAAAAATTATTTCTGTGAACTTTTCTAATCTTAGAAACGTATTTTGATCTGATATCAAGTTGCTTTTGCTGAGCAATATGTCAAATCAAACTAATGCTAACCACGCAATTCAATTTCTAGCTCCAGCAAATGAGTGTTCCATTTCACCACTTCCTGGTACAAAAGGGCAGTTTGTCGATAACTACTCAAAAGGCATCAAAAACATATCCAATATTGTTTGCCCAACTAGCTACGAAGTAGACGGGTTAATGTTGGCACCTGAGTGTTATAATGAAACACACACCAGAAAGGATATGGAAAAGTTTTCCAATTTACCTCATTGGCAAAACAAACATATCTTCAAGAAAATGATCAGTAAAATGAGGAAAAAGTTTAATGTTATTGGTGTATCCATTTCAATAATAACACAAACTAAAACGCTAATCAAAATTGAAACTTTGATTGGCGTTAATGGTATTCCCAGGTCAATTTCTCTCGATGGTCATGCAATTTTGTCAAAAGATTACTTATTAATATTAGATACTACCAGGGACTGGAGATTTAAGAAAAATCCATTTGTCACTGGCATTCCATTTATTAAATTTTATTGTGGAGTCCCAATTTTATCTTCAAATAATGAAATTATAGGTATTTTGGCAATTTATGATCCGTTTGTTAAATCTGAATTCTCCGATGAAAATTGTAACATATTAAAACAATTTTCAAGTCAAATCAAGGATATCTTAAACTCTCCGATTGACCAGTTTGAAAATTCAAAATCAAATACAAATTCAAACCCGATTAATAGCGAAATTAATGATTTATCATTGAAATTAGGAAGAGCAACAAGTACAAAATCAATGTTAATGACTATATTTGAGAAAGATGGCTCCGGTGGAAGATACACTCAAAATCTTAACTTTAGATATTCCAAAGAATTGCAAAAAAAACCATCCATCCAACGCAAGAGATTATGGCAAAAATTGTCTCAAATAAAATCAATTAAAAACGCTTCAATGATTTTCACTAAATCATTTTGCAAATATTATCACTTTGATTTTGTCTACATATTAGAAATTAGAATTAGCGAATTCTATCAATTGCCACTAAAATCATTTCCAGAGAATAAGACAAAAATCGATTTGGATGAAATGCAACATAAAGATCAATTAATCAAGAATGAGAACATGAAATATGATTGTATGACCAGAATAGTGGGAATTAGTGGCAATAGCCAACCTTCGTTATACTTTGACAATTCAATTCACTATAAAGCCTTCACTTCTGACAATGGTGTCTATTATAAGTCAGATAAAAGAATAGCTCACTATAACTATGGTATCATTCTCCCTTTTCATACCCAAAGTAGCAAGTTGATTAGAACCACCCAGGAAAATAAACCTATTATTGATGTAGTACTAAGAAGGGGAGGCTACTTGATTGCTATCTTCAATGAAAATCATAATAATTTTACCACAACCACAATCGACAATGCTTATAACGATGCCGTTACATTTAGAAAGTTATATATCTCTTAATTAATGCAAAGAAAACAATTTCATAGAATATTTTCCTTAGTTCATTCCCATTTCTCTCATCAATTCGAAATCCTGTTCGTCATTCTCTTGCTGTATAATGTCATTATCGTCTGGGTGGTCATCTTCGATAATAGTATGGAAGATTTCATCGTCGTCAGAAAATGGATCATCCAGATCACCGTTTGTATTGTCAGCTGCATTATTTAAACTAGGAGCCTCGATTTCAACACTTTCATCGATAATTGAATCCAATTGAGGAGGCTCAATATCATCTTCTACTGGGTCCAACTGCGGTCTAGCAATCGGCATTTGATTAGGTTGAACTGTAGGTGTTGTATATAAATCGTCATCGTCTTCATCGCCCACAAATAAGTGATTTCCTCGTTTGGGAAGATTCATAAAACTCCAATCATCGTCTATACCGTCATCAGGCAAATCTGGTTGTACGTGGTTCTCTGTAGTAGCTGTGACATTGATGGAAGATTCGCTCGCCAAAATACTGTTATCGGAGGGTGTTTGTAAGTTTGCAGTAGCTACTTCTTCATCGGAATCGTCCTCGATGATCCCCTTGGCGATTTTCAACTTTTCAATTTCTTTATCGATCAATTCACGTCTGTAGAGTCTTAATTGTGATGATTTGGACCCCAACCTTCTCAATAGATGAAGGCAGTCTTTAAAATTGGCTTTTGGAAACAATCCATGACACCATAGTTGGTAGAACTGTAGAACCAACGACAAATTGTCGTATTCGTGATCAAATTTGGCGGCTCTACTGACAGATTGGCCGCTGTACTTCTTTTGAAACTTCCTATCGTTCTTCTGAAGCAATTTCACCAAATTTCCTTGATGTTTCAAGATATAATCGAGTCCTGACACCGGATTAAAGATTCTTTGATTGTCTAGCCTAGCAGTCCGGACTCTTTTCGTCAATTTGATTTGCTGGTCAAGACCCAAAAGGTCCTCTTCGGCCTGTAGCACGGGCTCCTCTGGTCTGTCGCTAAGATCGTCCATGCTGGAGAAAGAGTGACGTGTGTTTGATCGTGTTTGCTTTTTGCTCATTTACGATTTTAACGCGTAGGGCAAAAAGTGGTAAAACTACAGATAAACGGGATTTTTACTTAGGAAATAGGTTCTTTTTATCAGCTAGATGGTTCTACAGGGGTGTAATTGATATGGTTTCCAGATTTTTTGGGGCAAAATGAAGGTGAATTGGTAGTAAATCACGGAAAACACCCATTTCACGAGAAATTCGAATTTTGAAAAACACCACTGGTAATGTAATATGGTAAGTATACGAATTATCTAGTCAAATAGTAAATATTCAACAAAAACACTGCCAAGTTTGTCCTATTTATTCGATATATTGCCATCTTCTAAGATTTTGCGACTAAGTGAAAAATGCACCAAAATAGCGAATCCAAGTTTAGCTATCCATGAAATATACAGAATATTTGCCTCGAGTAGATGCTGTGTTGGTGGTATTGGACTTCGACGAAGATATCAAGGCTATAACTCTGATTTCATTGAAATCTCCCGAGATCCTATTGATTTGTGCTGGCAAATCGTACGAAGTCACTTTGGCTCATCGAGTAAACTGTTTAAAGTTGAATAAACTAGTAGTGGAAGATGGTTGTTTGAGGTTGAATTTACTCGTAGGAGATACTGAGAAAGGCGGTAGTGGGGTTCGAGGTGATTCGTTCCTTGATTTTCAGAATCCAAACTGGGGTTGTAAAGATCTACAGTCTAAAACACCAAAGCTGGCCAGTAAGACCAATTTGTTTCGCTTTTGCTGTGGCAAATGTGGTAATGCATTCATAGACTCTGCTAACTACAAGTTCTTTGACATGCCATCGGAATACTGGTACGAATTAATGGATTATTGGCACTGCCATAAACCTCACAACGACTCTGTCAATGGCAATAAATACGATGATTTGAAACCACCAGATGCAAATACCGTACTATTAGGCATAAACTATCTACTAGTGAACAAGAACGATTCATTCACCGTGGAAGAACGTCTGGTTAAGTGTAGTCTGTGTCAGCATGTCATCGGAGATATGACTACTAGTCCACGGTTGTTTAAATGGGAACTACAGCTATGCTACAACGACCAAGTGGAGACATTTCCGTATCAGATGTTTATATATAACTTGATAGTTGATAAAGTCAACTCGCAAGCCATTAGAAAGTTTCGCATTGACTATGATAATTGCCATTGGTACTTCTGGGTTATTAGCTTGGGACTAGAGATTTCTTCTAACGATAAGGTTTATGAACACACCTTGAAATTGCTATATTTTTCAAGCAGTGAGGACGATTCTGAGTATGAGCTTTTGCACATCCCCCAAGATTTAGTTGGGGAGTTTATTTCCCATATCAAGCATGAAACCCTGCAATTGCCAAAGAGTTTGCAACAAGTTCAAATGGGAGGAAAACAGTATTTTGTAAGTAATTTATGTAACAACAGGTAGGAATAGTATAGAGTATTAATGTCTAATTATAATGTATTTAGTGTACTGTAATGTTATGTAAATGGTGGCCCTAATCAATTAGATTCAAGAATGTCTTTAACAATGGGAACAACTTGCTTCCTAGAAGCAGACAACGCATCTTGATTGTAGATCTTGAATATACCTTTCGTTTTTAAGGTTTTCTTTTCAATTCTTTCAATTTTATAGATGTTGGTATTCAACTGTAATTTATCCTTCGCTAAGTCGTACAAGGTATTGAACTTTCCATTGTCTTGGTCTTCGTAGTAATAAGCAAACTCTCTAGTATATTCATCAGTACCTTTCTTAGTGTAAGACGAGGTGATGATGATGAGATCAAGATTGTTTTCTTTCAAAATATCGCTAAAGCTTTGTTGTAATTCTTTTTTATGATGTTTGATGACCCAAGCCATTGATTTACCAATTGAACTAAACCCAACGGAAACCCCATTGAAATTGAATTGCTTATAATCCTTGTGCAAGATATCAATCAAGGAGAATCCCGACAAATCTTTCTTTGCTTTCTTTAATTGCTTATAGAAATCAAAGAATCCATCAGAATAGTTAACAGTGGAAATGGACGAAGCAGAAGAATCTGGAGAATCAATTGCATCTTCATTAACAGATAATCTAACAAACAAGTCACTTTTATTCTCAAGAACTGATTTATAGACGTTATAAGCAATAGTATCGTCTTGTTCTATCTTTTGCGAGAAATTGGAGGTATCGATCAATAATGGACCCAAAAGAAGCAGCAAAATGGAAGCTTCCCGAGCCTTTTCATGCAACAAGGCGTCCCAGTAATTGAACACCAAGCAAGTACAAGAACCGCAAGGTTTAATGATTCTTGGTACAGCAGTCAAAAACACATTTTCGTCAGCATGGTGGTCGATAATGGAAACGATATTCAACTTATCTTGTTCAAGATAACTTTGCAAGAGTTCCCCTTGAATGTTACAGTGGTCAACAAGTATTAAGTCCACCTTAGAAGAGTTTTCAGTCAACGATTTGAAGTCTTCAACGAAATACAACAAATCCTGGTTTATAGAATGGAACAGTAATAATTTAATGATATCTCTTCGTAATTGGAAGTCAGATTTAGGAATATTGATTAACGGAATGACAAATTGCTCATTATATAAATGGTTGTAGTAAGAATACACTATAGCACTGATACACGAATCCATATCAGCGGATTGGTTTCCAGTTACAAACTTTAAACCATTGGCCGATGCCAATGGACGACTGGTGTTTGTCTTCAACAATTGAAGATAACTTTTTAAAGACATTGAACAGATCGCAGAAGAATGAATAGAACGTATAGACCAAAACAAATGGATATGTAGACTTTAAAGACTCAAGATAAAAGGAGCGCTAACCTTGAAGAAAAACGATAAAGCTAATGAGATAGTCTGGAGATGCTAAACTATCAACAGATCTAATCAACAGGAACAAAATAGAGTTGAGTGCTACCAATTACTTTCGAAGACTAAAGCAGTTGATCTCATCGCTAGTAGATTTTGCGAGTGTGGGCTAGGCTCACGAGGTTGGAGTAGAGATAAGGATAAGGAACTGGTTCAGGTTATAGAATCCAATAATTCTAGTGATCGAGACCAGATTACAGATATGACTCTGGTGGTTGTGGAGATTAAGGTATAAATGCTACAGTATAGATTAGAACTCATTAAAGCACTTGAATCACTTATTGCGAAAGGTTTAATCAGTGAACCTAGAAATGAACAAGGAATGCCTCTAATAGCCTACAATAGATTGTGTTATACTTCAAGTTATTTTTACTACTTAGTACCCTTGAGCTTCAACATGGTTCGAAATGAACTCTTCAACAAACTATTTGGCATAATGCAACTTGATATCTAACCATTGTCTGCTTATAACTTCTTCTACCGACAAGGAAACATCCCCATAGACGATTGGTCTAAAGTAAAAGAAAAACCATACAATTGGAATGGAAAGTGCCAACACAAGAAGAAGATTCTTGCTACGATTGATTCCAATTGGACCTTTTCTTAAGCTAGAATTATTTGAGGTAATGAACTCAAGCAATCCTCCAGAGAATAAGGCAGCAATCAAATGAGCTGGCAAGTAATGATGCAAGAACTTTTGACGGTTCATCAAATAAAATGGAAAGTAATGAGCTGCCCATCCAATAAATAAAAATCCAAGGGTGTAGTACAATTTGGATCTGGATCCATCAGTCAAAATATAGATAGCTCTACGACGAGTGATTTGGTCAGCTAATACCAATCCCACATAAATGGCCAAGAGAGCCACTTCAATCCAAAATCCAATAACATTACCAGTGAAGAATATTTGCTTTCTAGTGTCATTATCATTCCAGAATGAAACTCCGGAAAGTGCCAATGGCCATGAATCCGGTTGAGTTGCAAATGGATGTTCAGAAGACAATTGGTTATTATGCTTGAACATTAAACCTTGTAATTCCCACCATTTGGTTAAAAATGGAAGTTTCTTAACAGGCTTTGGAACATATTCCCTTCTCTTATCATCTTGAGCCAAATTCATAATGTCATCAATCACCCAAATATTATCTTCATCAGTAAGTTTTTTATTACCACTAACTTCTTGATGTCCAAATCCCCATTCTGGCAACAATTTATCATTATGAGTCCACATTGCCACAACAGTGTCAACATGTAAAACATTAAGCAAAGTAGCTTTCGATTTAACTAATTTTATTTTGTTACTACTAGAAGCACCTTCTCCTAATTTAACTCTAAACAAAGTTTCATTGTATTTGAGTTCAGCAGCAGCACCATGAGCAATAGTGAATTCTTCATTAGTTGATAATAATGGCGAGGCAACGTCATGAGTTAAAAGAAAACCACCAGTACCAACATGTTTTAATCTGACCATATCATTACTATAAAGCTCAACCCCGTTATGTGTAGTGACTGGAAGAACTTCCCATTGATTGTTAATATCATTGGATCCATTTTCATCAATTACACATGTAACTTGCTGAGTATTGGAAGAAACTCTTCCATCTTCGTATCTCAATGGATAAACAGCGCTATGGGAATGCAAGAAGGCTCCGGTATCCTTGTGTTTAAAAGTAATAACGTCGTAATAACGCACATCTTTCGACAATTTTGCCATTTGAGATTCAGCCAAAGTCTCTTGGAATTCAGCACTCATAAAATTATCCCCCGAACCAGATTTAGTTAAAATAGCAAAATGAACGTAAAACCAGAATAAATAGAGTATAAATGGCATGACAATCAATGACCAAGCTCTGGCTGCAAAGTGTTTTGAAAACTGAATCATTGATAAACCACGATCGATATCCAATAAAATCCACAATTCATGGATAACGGCAATACCAATTGTGAAATAAGTGAAAACCCCAACGTATTTGGTGGAAATGACACAAGATAACGAAACCCCAGTAGCGTTTAACCACACCCACCACCATCTGGAGAAAGGTTGGCGACGATAGGTGGAAAATTTACTGTAGCAAAACATCGTAGCTGCGACAGCCAAAATCAAGGTAGCATCCAATAAGATCAATCTTGAATCAATAACATGGGCGTTATCAAAGCAAACCAAGATACTGGAAAAGGTACATGCAGCGACCCCAAATCCTAACGTTTTCATAGTCAAAAACATAATTGGAATCGTGGCAGCACCTTGAATGGCCAGCAACGATCTATACCATACGTAAGGTACATTGTTAGCAATATAGGAATCTCCAATATTTGTGAACTTGAAGCTTCCACTATAGCCAATTAACCACCCCCAAAATGCAATTAACAACTTTGCAAACGGAGGATGTAAATCAAAGAAATATGTTCCTTCCAAATAGTAACTAGCAAATTTCCCAAAGTGCACTTCATCAAACACAACCTTATCTGGCCAGCTGATCTTATCAAAACGAACGTAAATTGCCAATACTGTAACAATTGTAAGTGCAATCATATACTTATGATATGGTTCCTTAGCAGTAACTCTCAATACCTTAGGTACTTCAGCCACCTGAGCTTCTTCAACTTCAGGCACGGACTTCTTTCCTCTCTTTTTCAATGTTTGCGACATGACGCCAATGTTAGTTCCCAACAAGCAAGTTGCTTCAACAATTGCCCTGTTCGCTAGTGAAATATTTCACTCAAACATTAGTGACACGCTAGAGGAAAATTAATTGGACTCCATACAGGTAGCGACGATCGAGTCCATTAAAATTTCACTTGTGAATTTCTAGTGCAAGTGGCTTGGGTAGACCACGGATAGAGGCAGTGTGGAGAAGTGAGTAGCCTTGTTGTGAATCATGGAGGTGTTGGGTATTTTTGTGTAGATTGCATTTGGTTGCTCTTTCCACATTGTCACTCAAAAGTGGACGTAGTGAAGTATATTTAGTATGGAAAAACTCTTAGAGATTCGTATTCGTATGCGTGATGATGTAGTTCATGTATAAGCACTGTAGAACCATGTACACTTTCCCGTTTGCTGGAGGGTGGAAAAGAGTGGTAGTTGTAGTTGTACTTTATCACTGTGGTGGTAATGTGGTATATGGCTGTCGATCACAGTGTTTGCGGTGTTGTCCCATCTTCTTTGATCTCGTAGTTCGTGTATAAGCACTGTAGAACCATGTACACTTTCCCGTTTGCTGGAGGGTGAAAAAGAGTGGTAGATGTAGTGCTTGTAGTGCTTGTACTTTGTTGCTTTGGTGGTATTGTGGCATATGGCTGTGATCACAGTGTTTGCGACAATTCACATCTTCTTTGATCTCTTTTGATAACCACCTCTTCCTCTAAGAATAGGCTGTTGTTGCGCATTTGTAGTATTTACAATATTCGTCGCTCTGCTTCCTGTGACATAATCTGGGAATGGAAATTGCACGGAGCCAGTTTGTGAATGAATGGTAGATTGTGCATGCGGAGAAACAGCATTCGGTTGATGTCTATCTGAATGCAAATAAAATGAATCGGTTGAGCCAGATCCTGCTCTACCGCGATCCAACATCTCGTTGGAAGGAATACTTATGCCGAGTGAAGATTGTGGGATAGAGATTGGTTTGGACGACGTTAATTGTAAGATTCGATTATTCTTTTCATCTAGTAGTGTTTCGTACTTCAAAATCGTGGTGGACAACTGTTCCACTTTTCTATCATAATGTTTTACATATGAATTCACATTATCTCTAGCATCTAGCTTGCTAGCTTCAATTTTGGATTCAAGGACATTATTTTTATATTCGTTTTGGCCAACTGCCGTTTCTAGTTGGTTTCGTAACTTGTCATTTTTGTCTTTCAAATTTTCAATTTCTTGCTTAAGTTCACAGTATTCTTCTTCGTTATTTTCATGGACAATGTCCTTTGAAGCTGGCGGTGGTTGTATCATGGTAGATATGCGACTCTTTTCCAAATCCTCTGTTAATTCCTGTAAATTAATCACTTGATTCTTCAATGTGTCAATTTCATAATCTTTTTGCGGTAAAACTTCCTTAACATTAGACTCATGGTAATTCCTGAGTAACTTATAGTCATCAGTTACTACATCCAACTTTACTCTTAATTCAGAGTTTTCTTGTTGAATATTTTCCAATTGGTCTACTAAGTAACTAGTATCTTTCTCGTGGTTGTCTTCCAATTGTTTTATATTCATAGTCAAATCCTTTATGCTTGACTTTAAACTAGTTAAATTTTCCATTTCCATTGAGTAATTATCCTCCGATGTAGACTTTTGTTGAGAAAGTTTAGTAAATTTTAACTTTAGCTTAATATAATTGAATTTGTTTATATGCTTCATATAACTTGAAAATTCCAACTCATTCTTCAACAATAATAATTCTCTATGGTAATAATCTAATGCACTTCCAGTGTTTTTCACCATAGAGCTGCTCACTTTGGTATCGATAGAAATCGTGGGTGACGATAATAGGTCGTTGTGAATCTCCGATTTTGAGGTGGGTGATAATTCTTCGGGTCGAGATGGTGATTTTTCTGAATACTCTAGATCGCTTGATTCCAGTTCCTTCAATTCAGTTAAATCCAGCTTAATATTAGATAAAGAAATAATTCTCTTAGATAAATTTGTTCCAGAATTAGCTTTACTCAGATTTGTCATACTGCTGTTGGAATTGCTTCTATGAAATAATCGTTCATGTGTCGAAAACAAGTCATTTATAGGGTCTTTTGTTCCTTCTTCCAGAACCAAATCATCTGAAGATCCCTCACCAAACTTCACATCTCGAAATTTAATTCCTGGTTGTATTTGAGCAGTATTAGAACCCAGCTTTTGCTCTATAACTAGATTTGTGGGAACAAGGGAAAGCTTTCTATTAAAATTATTTAGAATTATCTTTGCAGAAGGACCATCCTTAATATTCAAATATATTGGTCCTCCGATAGAAGAGTGTCTTGAAACATGCTTCGAGCTAGATAACGATGGAATATTTGTATTCAGTAGAATATCATTGATTACGATATCTGGATTCAAAGTGAAGCATGCCAATGATATATCTGTTGGCTCAATTGATTCAGCTTCACTTTTTGAGTCTACTATCCATTTCAAAGGCTGTTTCAATTCATCTTCTAAACCAAAAGAATCAAAATTAATGAACTTAGGGTGTACCAAGAAGGCGGAAAATTGTAATTTAACTTTTTCGAGAATGAAATTTTGTGAAGCATTAATTGATTCCAATATTATGCCTAATGCAACTGAATTTTTGTTTTGAAGAAACTTGTATGGACTTTGACAAAATTTGCTATAATGAAATGGGAATAGACCATATAGCAAAGTGGCCAAATATGCTGAATGCTGATCAATTTTAAGATTAGCATAATCATTTGTTCTATTAATTGATAATATTGTATAGTTAATTGACATTCGAGTTAATAACCTTTGGTAATCATCAAAATCAATATTTTTCACTTTTTCCCAATGGCAGATTCTAAAATATAAGGTGAATAACTTGTAAAGATATTTGGAAATATTAACGCCAATTTCAGGGATAAGCTTAATTACAATTGATAAAAGTGATAGAACGATGGAATCACTTACATCGTATAATAATCCATCTAGTATAATTTCAAATAGCGTAGTATTCACTGATATCCTAGTTTTGACATATTTTGCTCCACTTGTAGAATGATCGCTGTGCTGTGCTTGATTAGAAGCCATGTTAGGAGAGTCTGAATCAGCTACTGTCGGTATAGTAGATGTTTGTAATGGAGATGGCAGCTTAGATTCGAAGCTTTTATTTAGCTGACAGCTGATTAGAAACAAAATGTCCAATCGACTATTTGGATGACCAAGATTTTCAGTTAAGATTGATAGATATTCAATTGGATGAGATTCGCCATATATTGATAATAAATCTTGACAGTTAAGCTTTATAAACCTTAGTCTTTCGAGAAACACTTGATTTTGTTCCACTGGTAACTGCAAATTAATTAACGTGTAGTCATTTCCGATGAAAATATTAATAATGATGTCTACAATTTTCCTCGATATCTCTACTCTCTGTAAATATAACTGTTTATCTTCACTTGGCCTTATGTTCATCAAGTTGGTTAATAAAGTTTTGCATTTAGTAACAAAATTCATATCATACCCAGCAGAATCAATAGCAGGTTTCATGTATGTTACTAGCCATAGGTTAATTTCAGACCAACTTAGTATTGGAGATAATTTGATGACGATATCTAAGAATAAGTATTGTTTGGAGATATTTTCATCATTTTTGATGTAAATATCGTAAAACCTAAATAGCTCATCGTTGATATTATTCCCTTGATGAATAGATGTCAAGCTATTATGTTTTGTAAGGTATTGGTCGATATTATTCAGTAACTCATCGTTGATTTGGTTAGAATCTTGTTCAAAAGCAGTTTGCAATTGCCGTACTAGTGACCTAGAAGTACCGATCATATTGGCTTATGGTAGAATGTATTAGGACCAGTAAACTTGACACACTGTAATAAGTCTTTGCTCCAAATACAACGTAGTTATTGCGAGGAATGATTCAATCCGTGGAGCTCTGGCTATAATTGGCAGCAGATTAAGGACAAACTAGTGTGTTGGAACTAAATAGAGCAAGCAATTGTTTCGGTACAATTGACTATGTTTGATTTGCAATATTTCTTAAACTAAGAAAATGATATGGCGCTGGATTTATGCAAGAAGAGGCAGCCAACAGTATGGAAGCAAGTCAGCAGTAAGATGGACGTAAGTATCGCTGAAGCTTCGAGAAAATATCACAAGAAAGATCCACTGAATGCTAGCTCAAGATATATGGATTAACAATGCAAGTAAGATGTATCAATATAATCACTTGAAGATCTGGGGCGAGTTGAATATCACCAGGTGGTATGAGATTATGGCACTCCACACACGTATGGCAGTATAGTACGGTGCTTAAGTATAACGTTTGCCTAACAAAGCTAACTAAAGAAATCTTTTGCAATAATTAAGTGCTTAGCGCTGCGCAAGACCATTATTAAATTATAGCGCAATGATAAGAATTCTTATAGCGAGATCAAGTACTACAACGATAAATGGTAACATGTTGCTACAGTGGTGGCCACAACGGTCAACTACGATCAAGACTACAGTTAAACTCTAATGAGATTACAATTGATCAGTTTACGTTTAATGTAGTCTCTTTATCTCACTTGCTGAAAGCGAGCTTGATGTAGCTTTGCTTGTAGAGAGCTAAACTCTAATAGATGCAATTTTCTTACGATTTTCTACTATATCCATCAATGCACATCTTGATTCTAGCTTTAGGCTGAGAGTAGCATCCTAGAACTTCTATGGCTGTTTCCATGCCTTAGTTCGAACCTATGTGAAACGATGAACATCGAATTATTCTTATCGTTATATGCTTCAATTCACTTTAATGAAGATGAAAAGATACGTAGTCAAACTAAAGCATTGATTTACTATCAAATTCTTCACCAGAATCGAGTTACTTTGCTATATCTGATCAATCTTAGTTGTCACCAGTATCGAATTGCTTTGCTATATCTGATCTTCAATTGTAGTACTCTCCCGATGCACAACTGTATCTCAGCAACCTGCTGTACTTAACGATACCCACTAATATTCTACATACTACAAATAACTTTATTCATACTTCTAAACTACATCCCCATGATTGTAGTTGGCCACCATCTAATACCATCCGAGATCATCAATTCTGCTTTCATAATTCTGCTTCTATCCCTACTCTTGAGTCTAATGATACCAATGCAACTGATCGTAGAATTAATCTTCATTTGTTACTTACCTTTCTAATTGTGTCTAATTATAAAGAGCGATTCTTTGGGAACAAAAGTATTGCCCATGATACTCTATATCTCCACAAGATACTTAGTACTGTGGCCCCAATTAAAACCCGCTAGACAATTGCAAGCTAGATATCACAGATACTAAAAATATGGGAATATATCGTTTCAATCATAGTTATATCACAATGCCACTCTATGATAATTTGCAACGTCCTTGCGATAAGAAGAGAACATTCAATATTCTTACCGAACTTTCATAGTATTTTTAATTACCAGCAAGTGGAACTTATCATCAAGTTGCTAGATCTTCAAATATTTCACTCAACTCAAAATAAACTCAACTGCAAATACTTGAATTCTCTAAAAATAGCATTGACTAGTTTATCAAGGCAATTGCATTATCTTAGCTACTCGCACATAATCTCTGGCATATAAGCATATTTCCTACATTTATTTTATTCTACTACATAATTCCGCTACTTCCCCAAGCCCCCACTTTTGATATTGTGTCAAATAAGCCCAAAGTACATGAAGACTCATTGCAAAAGGGCTAGATACTATCAATTATAGTAATATAAAACTAGTTTCAGGAGATTGCTTTTGAATATATAACGAGTTGAGAAAGAGTTTATGGGAAATTAAGCCTTAAGCTATTTCATGTGCATTGTAATTGCAATTGGTAGATAACAATAAAAGGGAACTCCACTTGTTTATTGCAGATAACATTTATACCTAAACCCCCCATTTTTACCTATTGTTCAATATGGTTCTGGAAAGAAGTGAGAAGTACAGGAAATAAGAATATCTCCTCCTTTTAGCTTCATTTAGAATTGGTTTAGGTCTCCATTTGTGTGAATTTTGCTACATTTAAATTTCGTATTATAAAAATGTCAAACAACTTGAGCTTTATTGCATACATTTTGCTTATTGCAAGCACTCTTATATCAGTTAATGCTACGTCTGTTAATCTACCAATAGAAGAGTTGAAAGGTAATATTCCCGTTGCGGAATGGAAAGGTGTTCCCCTTGTAGATTGGAAAGATAATATTCCAATGGTCGAGTGGAATGCTAATACTATGAAACTCAACTACGAATTCAACTTGAGTAATGATATACCCCCTGAATTAAGAGGGTATAGCACGCGGTTGAAAGTGAATTTGGGACAGTACATGCTAATGAAAGAGAAACAGCTTCACTTACCAAGTGGTACGTTTGTTCGTGAATCTGACATAGACACAAGTTTGCCAGCATTCACCACATGTGATGGAAATGTTGACGTTGTTCTGCTAGAGGGAGAGGAAACGATTGATGAAATTGATGAAGCTGATGAAAATGATGATAATGAACTTTCAGAGAATGAAGCTTGGGGAGCGTGCCAATCACTGGATTGTGTAAGCAACTGTGATTGGAGTTCGTCATTACAGTGCGTTTCGCTTCCAGAAAACTATCACTATTTCGTATATGTCAACAACCCTCATACCAACTCTAGGCTCGTTACTTTTTATGAAAACGACGTTTGCGGAGGTATGCTGTACACATATTATGGTCATGTTAGAAATGCCTGTTTTAATATTAACACAGGCTTCAATGTCGGGCTGTACAAAGTCAATGGTTAACCAGCTTTATACAAAATAATATTCCTTGATTCACATTAAGTTATCATCAGTGTATTTCCCGTTATGTATAGAAATTCTGGAGAAGTCGAGTTTCTATTTAATCAATTACTCGATATTCTAAGATCAATCAAAAATGCAGATACCTAAGGAATACTATTTTATTTTAAGTATACTGAACAGGATACGAACGATCAGATCTTTAAAATTGAACTAATTGAAACTAGAGCATTGAATAGGGTTCTTACTGTTCAGATAATATCTGCAAATCTGAACTAATATATATTAATTAGAAGAATATAAATTCGTTTTGTAGTTCCCCAATGATAGCATTGACTAGAGAAGGACTACCTTCCGTATTGGAATTTTAAGTGTACAACACCGGTCTATCTGTCGATTCAAATTGTGGAGCAATAACCATGCTTCAAGGACCCCTTCAAACAGGCGAACTATGTAATCTTCAATAATCCATTTTTGCAACTCAAACTTCGCAGCCAAAGTGTATTGAGTTGCGATACTTACACAAACCACTAATTGACTGTAGAATACCATAAATACCGAGTGACAGACAATTCATGAATGGTCTTCTGCTCACTATTTGGGTTGGAAAGAGCTGTCGTAGAATCATGACTCTTGCAGTCCCGAGCTATAGGTGCAATATGTCAAAGTACGTTTTTCCAGTCGAAGGGAAGCACAAGCGCATTAACAGAAAATAGGTCAATGTCGCACTATCGTGGAGTTCTCTGATAGAAGAGTTAAAGTAGTCTTCACATTGAAAACTACTATGTAAACTTGAATCTCAGCAACTTTAGTAAATTAAGATTTTAAGAGTATTAACTTTTTCTATCTTGATGACATTTCTTCCAATAATTGAAGCTGTAGATGCCTTCCCTTATGACCACCACGATTTCAATCAATTGATTGCTCATGATGGTGTTACAGTGATTGGTTACGTTAATAACGATATTAAACTGAATTTTACTGAAAGTGAAAATTTTATCATAGATGAGGATAAAATTATTTTAAAACCAAACTTTGATACCGTTGACAAACGGGATCAACTATTTGCTCAATTGGCCAATTCTTGGAGACATTTGGCCAAATTCGATGAAGTATTAAATAAAGGTTGGAGAAATGAACTATATGTAATTTATAATCCTAGCCATGTGCCATATATGAAGATCGAAAGAGCATTTTCTGTGTTGATTGGGGTGGTAACTTATGGAGTTCATTTAAATGGTTATATTCCTTCGAATAAATCGTCTTCGAACAAATTGAAGTTGTGGATTCCTCGTCGATCTGCTACAAAACCTACTTATCCTGGGATGTTAGATAATACCGTGGCAGGGGGGTTAGGCTATCCTTATGGTTTGCACGAAACAGTTGTGAAGGAATGCTTTGAAGAAGCAGGGTTACCAGAAGAGTTTGTCTTGTCAAATACTAAATCTGTTGGTGTTCTTCTGTATTTATATATGACCAAAGATAATAGAGTTCAACCGGAGGTGGAATATATTTATGATGTCGAATTCGAAGACGAAAGTACAATCGTTCCAAATCCTCAGGATGGTGAAGCCGAAGATTTCAAATTAATGGATGTCGATGAAGTAGTTTGTGAAATCAGATTGGGCCATTTCAAATCAAATTGTGCTTTGGTATTGGTAGATTTCTTAATCAGACATGGAGTTATCACCCCCGAAAATGAACCAAATTTTCAAGAAGTAGTTTCCAGATGTCATCGAAGAATCCCTTTTCCAATAATGTAATCAAGCGATTACAGATTATGACCATTAAATCAAACCTGAATAATGGCGGGGAAGAATGGCCCAAGGGATAAGATTTGACAAAAGTTGAAGTGCTTTGACTCTTGAAGTTTACAAATAAAAGAAATGATTGGACCGTAAGACCAATGAGTGAATAAAATAGTGAATAATACGAAAAAATAGTGGAAAAATGTGCTAATGGCTAATTAGCGATATTAAAACTAGATACAATACATTACAAATTATAGATTGAATGTAAATACACAAATCAATATTTAAAACATTACTCACAATTCATACCTAAATAAAAGGTTTTCCTTATCTGTCAAATCTGCAAATTCGTGATTTTCAATATTTTCAAGCTTATGTGCTTCTTCTGAATCAGCATATTTATCTTTTTGCTTATTTTCATACCAATAGCAAAACCAAATCAATGCTAACATCAACATACTCCCACATAAGAATGCAACCATACATGTTTGAGCAGTTCTATAATTTGGAGCTTCTGAAGCAAGGAAAGTTTGGGGTCCAATAAGATTACCAACACAATATCCAATTAAGAAAATCGCATTAACAGTTGTCTTTTTCGTATGTCCAGCAACGTTACTACTGATATTTGCAAGTAAACAAATTGTACCAACAGGTAAAAACGTATTCATTGTTAATCCAGCATATCTAACCGGAGTAGATTTCCCAAAGGCTAACATACAACATGCCATGAGAGTGATACCAGTCCCGATCAAAGCAACAAGCATTCTAGATTTGATGAACTTGGCCATAAAAGCTAAACCAATACATCCAACAAATTCAACGGCACCTTGAGGCATTTGCAACAAGAGTGCTTGTTTAGATGTGAATCCCATTTGTTCTGTTAATAAAATAGAACCGAAATTTGTTAATCCACCATTTGGAATGTTACTGCAAAGTGCAAAGAAGAAAAATAACCAAGTTTTGACATCTAACAATGCTTCTTTGAATTGATACCATTTGAAATGTTTATTACCAAAACCTTGTTGGTTAATTCTAATTCTTTCTACAACCCCGACTTTCTCCTCTTCAGTTAACCACCAAGCACCAGTTGGATCATCAGGAACATGAATCATGATAACAAACCCAAGAAATATTGTGAGAACCCCAGTGATAATAAATACCAATTTCCAAGCTTCCATATGATATGATTTTGCATGATTAGCAAGATTAAAACCTATAGCACCACTACCAATAATTATACCAAGACCATTGGAAGCAAACCAAATAGCTGTTCTTACGAATATTTCATCCTTTCTATAGTATTGACCAGTAATAATGACAAAAGCAGGAGTAACAGATGATTCAAACATCCCAAGCAACACTCTTAAGGTTATGAATCCTTCGTATTTTGCGACGGCGAGAAGACATAGAATCACACCCCAGATGATAATAAATGTAGAAACAGTCTTTGTTACAGGGAACCTTTGCAATAATCGAACGGCAGGAAACTCAAAGAATAAATAACCAAGATAAAATGCAGATCCAACCCAAGAATACATATCCCCCACCATATGTAAATCCGTACGCAACCCCATTATAGCAGCAGTGGAGGTACTTGTCTTGTCCATAAATTGAAAACAATATAAAAGAATCATAATGGGTAAAAGGTGTAAATCAATCTTTCTTAATAATTTTCTATCCTTTTCCTTGTCGAAAGCAGCATCCTGGTGCTCCATGGCAAATTGCATAGCTTGATCAACATCAGCCGTAATCTTGATCTCTTTACCATCGGCAGATAAAATGGTTGCCAATACATTGTCCCTATTTTTAAGATCCTTCTCAGTAAAGGAAAGAACTGGCAGTACCACAGATTCAAACTGTTCCTCTTTTTCCATTATATGATTTGTTTTAGTACTAGAATTATTGCAATTTTCATATTTCAGATTTTTGCAGCTATTTAACCTCATGCACCTTAGCAGCTTTCATTACTGATAACGGAGATTTGAAATTCCGGGCATGTACATAATTCCGCCCTAATAGAAATAATATAACGTTTTATCGGCTTGATATCAAAAACACCTATCTACAATATTTCGCCGATCCGGCCGTTTGACAAGTAACCCGGTAATAGAGGAGGATGCCAAGGATTAGCAGTTTGACAGGTATGAGATGAGTGCAAGTTCAGCAGTAATGAATGAAAGATAAGGAATATTTTATAGCTCAATACTTGTAATTGGCCAAAGTGTGCCTGGAAACTCCTTTCATTAGTTAATACTTCAACATGCAACATCTTTAATTCAGGCGTATATCTCACTATTATCTAAAGTTGTTTCATTTTCTACTTCAGTTTCGGGCCGATGCAAAAAGGTTGACTCTTGCTCTAACAATCTTACCATTACAGAAGATCTCAATAGTGATATAAAAGTCCCCCCCTGGAAAAATTACAACTCTAAACTCTATTGTTGGCTATGTTAAACTATAACTCTAAATTCTATAGTTGGCTTTTTTAGTTTAACAATGATAGCCAACTTCTGTAGGTCCAATTATTTCATTGTTCAATTCTTAATATGCATCCACATCCCCCGCTAATTGCTTATCTATTTCGCCTACTATCTTAAAAATAATTTACAATCAAGTAACATTTTCTGTACTATGGAAACCTGTGCACACTGTATTCCAGATATGAATCAAATGATTCAATTGTACCAATAGGATTAGTTTCACCACGACCTAGAAATCACTTGCAATACCATCTACTAAATATTCTAGGAAAAAAGAGCGATAGTCAATTAAGCACTACACTGTCCTGCTTGCTTGCACTGCGACCTACTGGCTTACACCTAACCAGAACAAAAGTTTACTGGTAACTTGAAAGGAAAGGAATAGATCGTAGTGGTCAAACAATTTCTGTTTACTGTGTTGTATTACTTCAACGAATTACCAGAAGTGTCCAGTGATCAAGGTTCGAATTGTAAATCCAAAGTCTTCTCGTTTGTACCAGATTGTTTCGTTTTCTCGACAGTATCAATACCTTTAGAGATTTCGAACTAGCAAAGATTCGCTGTCATAATTGTCGAATCAACCATCTTATAGAGGCAAATTGGTATCAATTCGCTGCCACTTGTGTTTAAAGTTGTTTTTTCTGCTGGTTTAACCTTCCCTTGGGCGGTACGTTAAAATCATAGATAATGCTGGAATTTAGCGACAGTCAATGTAATGACGATATCATTGCTAAATTAATCTTGCAAGTGCAAAAGAAACAGAAAAGAATAGCCATTGATAGTAGAAGTAAGCTTCAGCCTAGCCAATTTAAAGTTAGAATTGACAATTTACAAGACTACTGTCAAGATGTTTGGTCTATTTTAATTAATTTCCCTATTTCAAACTACAAGGTTTTCTGGTTAATTGAATTATCTGCTATAGTGCCTATTTTGAGTAGCCATGTACAATATTTTATGAACAATTATGCCAATGGTTTTACTAGCGAGAATGTTGATGAATTAGGGCATGTATTAGGTAAAATGATACACGATACCAATCAAAAAATCATGATTCTATTCAAGTATTTCAATATGTTTAATTCCCCACTCGTGATTTATCAATTTTCCAACTTGGTAAATGAAACATTACAGTCTATAACTCTGGAAAAATGTGAGTCAATCCAATATTTCGATAACTCAATGGAAATATTACAAGCAGTGCAAGAATGCATTTTATCGCATCATTCATCATTTCCGTTTGAATTGCTTGTTTGTTTTATAAAGATTACGTACATGGTAGGTGCTTCGAATCTTTTAGTTCCATTTTTTCCAACCATTTTCCATGCCAAACTTGGTATAAACAGTTTCAAATCAAGCCCAGTTCAATTGATCGATTTAATTAATTATCATAAGTTTATGGCTTTCCATTTAGTGGCATTGTCTTTGGATATCAAATCATTTAACCAAAGTCAAATTAGCGAGTTCAATAATTGTGCAGAAGTCTATTTTAGAGTTTTGTTGAATTTCCCTAATCTCGCAACTCATATATATACAAACCGTCAATTTGGTATTGCCAATGACACTCAAGATAATTCAACGAGAAAACAAGAAGACGTCCTCATCAATTTATCTGAGCGTCAAGAAATCTCATGGTTATACATTATTAATTATTTATTAAGAATATCAACTATTCAACAATTGTCCAATCCAAACAACTATTTCCATACTGAATTTGAATATTTGAATAGGTCTTTACCAGCTAGTTTATCGAAAGATATAGATATATCAGCTTCAAGACACGGGAGTGCTCATTCCAGTGTTGTGAATGTTGTTCAATGGATGGGGAATAATATGGCAAGAATGAACAATGACACAAAAAATTGCAATAAACTTTTAGGTGCTTCCCTAAGCAATATATTTGTTCAAGGTAGCTATAAAGAGAAATCCAAATTGATAGTGAATTTTGTGAAGCATTTCAACCCCAAATCGCAAATCTATATCAAGGAAGTTAATGGGTTTTTCAGTGGAATAAATAGAGATGAGACTAATTTGCATCAATTATTTGGAGAAGAACTGAGTGGTAAACTACTTTATATCGATTGCATTAATCAAATATGTGAAAATTTGACTTCCTTGACAATTAAGTTTCTAGTACAAGATTGTGGATTGAACAACATACCAATTGATGTATTAAAAAATTTAACCAACTATCAGAAACTGATATTACCAACTATTGATGCTATAGATTCTTTGAAATATTCACAAAATAATGATATCCTCCATTTTGAAATTGTGAATACATCTATGGACTTTGATTCTAAACGAATGATAGATATCCAATCTGGCATACATGAAAATACAGCACAAGTTAACTTGATAGTAGATAGATTGAAGTAATGGCATTCTGAAATATACTGAATCGATTAAGATTACGTAGTGAATATTGTGGGTGTAGCTTGAAAACAACCAAGGTGATATGCTAAGCTTAGTGCATGCAAAAACTTGTTCAATGGGTACAAATGTTTTATGTGGAGTAGAATTTCATTTATGTCATAGCAGCATAAGAACTCTCCTGAGCCTAGTTAACCATTATGCGTACACATAATTTAATCAAAAGAATTCAAATGTACAGTTTTGCCGTGGAGTGTTATTGAAATACATAAAAGTGTACAATATATTGCATTTATAACAATTCATATTAGTATCAGTTGAGAAATCATGTGACATATTTAGCGACATTTTACCCTAATGATTACTTAACTACTATCTCTTTTTGGACTTACAATCCAACTACACTGCCCTTAGATTGATTTCAACTACTAAAATCATATTATGTGCCTTAATATATTAGTACGTTTCTTAAATTGGCTTCACTAGCTCAGTTGGTAGAGCGTCAGTCTCATAGGAAATTTTCTGTGTTATCTGAAGGTCGACAGTTCGAACCTGCCGCGGAGCAATATTTTTTCTGTACTAAAATTGTGTTTTGCAACCATTTCATGTCTTCGCAACCAAGACGAGGAGAGAGAAACGATGAAGATTTACATTAGGAATATCAATTTCTAGTGTATGCTGCAAATTGCGTATATTTTTGTGGTTCTATTTAAGGCAGAACATGTTTTGTGGGAGTCCTAGAAATGTTCATTGCATGAGAAAGGTATTTACACTCTGCAAGGTATTTCTAGAAGGGTTTACTTTTCTTATATCGCAAAGTAAGTTCAATTGCTTCTTTACTAAATCTTTATCAATTTTTGTACTTTGTTGTACAGGGTCCCAGTTCAAATCATAGAACTTGCAGAGTAGCAATACCACCAATGCCGGACCAAGGTCTTTACCTGTGTCACATAGTATCATGGTCTTCACTTGGTTCTTTAATTGGGGAATTAGTTGAGGATATATCTCTCGCAATTGCTTTGAACCCTTCTTTGAAGATTCCAATTCATAGTGGAAGATGGAGATTTTCCTTTGATCCTCGTCTATGTCACAAATTCCAAATGTACTAAAGATAACTAATTGTGTAACATCCGGATATTCAGATATGAAATCTTGATATTTAATATCTGATTGAATGACTCCAAACACAATATTGGTACTGATAGTATCGTTCCTAACCTCAGTGATGTCTAGCTCAATCCTGGCGAAACGCTCCTGGTGTATATTGTTGTAATTATTATTGATTTTTTCAATCAATTCTTCATCATTGAACCAATCGTAAATATAACCCGTATCCCCGTCAATTATTTGACCATTGTATAATTTATCCCAGAATAGCTGTGGCTGCAATTTACCTTGACAGATATCTTTCGTGGCCCATAGCTCATGATCATCAGCAGACCCTTGGATATAATACCAAGATGTCAATTTTTGTTCCCCATCCACATTATGGTGCAATGTCAATCGTTGGTCTGCAACTCTCTTGGAAGCAGTTATGCAATATATCTTGAAGTAATCTTGTAAAACTTGTTTGTTCAACTTCTTACCAGGAAAATACCAGTCAGGTATTAATGGTTTAGTCAGGCCAAGATCATGGATTAAACGGGCTTGAGAGAATAATCCTAACCGTTTGACTTCTTGTACAAACTCGGGTATCCGCTTTACCATTTCACTATGTTCATTTATTGAAATGATCTCAGTTGGAGTTTTTAACCAGTTTTGAGATTGCAAATGCTTCCAGTTTTCGTCTTCAACTTCTACTCCTTCAAATAAAATACAGTTTATCACAGCACACCACATGGGTATTGTTTTCAGCAAGGCGTCTGGCATCAATTTTCCCTTTCTTGTAGAATCTACAATGGCCATTCCACCTGTTTGACCTAGAATTGGAAGTAAATGTAAATTCAATCTCCGGAACGAAAACGACCATTGATTAGTATGACCATCTGTTGATTTGAAATAGCAAGACTCGGCTTGTTTATCAGTAGGTACATACCACAACCCACACCGTTCATTTGCTATTATGGGATACGGCAAGTCTTGAAGAAAATCTTCTACATATTTACTATCGAAAATGATGGATTGAAGCCGGTTCTTCAATGAGAGCCCATCCTTCCGAAGCTCTCTGGTTATGGAATTGATACTCAAGTTGTTGAAATTTGCTTCCATCTAATCCACTGAACACATAGCGATAGGAAACCATCTTAGCTCATCTCATCGCATCGCGCGATTCAAAGCGCAAGGTTTCATGCGTAGTACCAGTTGCTAGCTACAATTCATTCTAACCATTGAAAACCGTAGCCAGCGACCATATTACTAGGATATACTCTACATTTAGGTTAGTTGAGGTTAATGCCTTGCTTTTTGTTGAAAATATTTACTTTAATTCTGCTATTTTGGATTGAATTATGATTTTGCTATTTTATGTCATTATCGTTTCAGCTTCTTTGCTTGTTTAAGTGCAGCCAATCTTTGTTCTTCAGATGCTTCTCTCTTATCTTCAAGTTCACCTCTTCTTCTAGAGGCGAATTCTTCGTCTAAAATCTCTGCTCCTGTAGCCTCCATATCGTCAGAATCATAATCATCATACCTGTCGTAGTAAGATCTCTTCTTCCCCTTGTTAAACATAGCCCATATCTCATCTCTATCGTAATCTGCTTCTTGGTTTTGAGTACTTTCTTCTTCATCTGATACTACGAAATCATCTAATTCTTCATCCTCTTCGTATTCTTCGCTATACCTCGAACGTCCATGATCTTTCAAAGCACTGCTTTTGGTCTTCAATTTCTGTTCTAGCATAGTGGAAGGTTTTCGTATAGGAATGGGAGCACGAGACTTCATTTGCAGTATAGATTGTTTATTTAGTGAATGGTTAGCTGTATTGCTTGGAAACCTCGGTGGTGAAGAAGCATGGCGAGAGTGATTAGTGGGTCTTGGTGAGTTGTATGAAAGGTTCTGTTTTGATAACGTCGAACTAATAGGTTGTTTGGACTGAGCCTTGGCTTTAGAACTTGCTTCTGGTGACGTGGTTTTCGATCGAATATTTATCGAGAGTTTAGATTGATCAATCTGTGAAGCTCTTTTCATGAGATCTGTGAACTTCAACTTCTTGGTAGGTTTTGCTGCTACAGAAACTTCCGATATATGTTTGCCGCTGTCCCCATTTGTATTTCTAGTGGATTTAGTGCTTACTCCTCCATTTGTTTTCTTAGCTGGTGCATTAGAAACCTTGTGAGCTTTTGGTTTGGATTGTTTGGGTTTAACCGGTGGTAACCCCTTCTTCTCCCGAGCTTGTTGTGACTTTAGTTCGTTCTCCAATCTACGTTTCTCCTTTAGTTTGGCCACAACAGGATCCACATGCCTAGCACTTGGTTTAGCCAAACTAGTATGACTGGCTCTATCTGGACCATTTTCACCGCTATCGGCAGCAGATTTCACAGGTAACTTGCCCTTGTTCTGTACTCTCTGAAGGATAGACGCCAACGACATAAACTTTGCTGCAAAGTATGATTTCCAATATTCCCTTTGGGATGGTATGTTTCGGTAAACTTGTCAAAGCACCGAAGCACATTTTCATATTCACGCACTACGAAAATTCATTACCATAATAAATACACTATAAACTGTTTACAACTGTAGATTTAAAAATATATAGACAACATCAATGTTTCATGCTGACACTACGATGTCGGAGTTCTTAGGGTGCTACTAGTGAAATTTGCAATCACTGGCGACATTTTAAAGTGAAATAACTAATCTTTTGGACCAATCATTTTTTCAGGTCTAACCAATTCGTCAAATTCAGCGTCAGTTAACATACCTAATTCTAAGGCAGACTCCTTCAAAGTGATCCCCTTCTTGTGGGCGTTTTTGGCGGTTTTGGAAGCATTATCGTACCCGATTTTTGGGTTTAATGCGGTGACTAACATCAAAGATTCGTGTAAAGTCTTTTCAATCTTTTCTCTGTTAGCGACAATTCCTTCTACACAATGTTCTCTGAAGGAAGCAGAACCATCAGCAATTAATCTAATAGAACTCAATAAGTTGGAGATCATGACTGGCTTGAAAACATTCAATTCGAATTGCCCAGAGGCACCAGCAAAGGTAACAGCAGAGTGATTACCGAAGACTTGGGTAGCAACCATGGTTAAAGCTTCATTTTGAGTTGGATTAACTTTACCTGGCATAATAGACGAACCTGGTTCATTTTCTGGTAAGGCTAATTCTCCGTAACCACATCTTGGACCGGAACCTAAGTATCTGATATCATTGGCAATTTTATATAATGAAACAGCAACGGTGTTTAAAGCACCGGATGCTTCAACGATGGCATCGTGAGCAGCTAAAGCTTCAAACTTGTTTGGAGCAGTTTTGAAAGGGAAACCAGTCAATTTACCAACTTCTTCGGCAACTTTAGTGTCCCAACCTTTTCTAGTATTTAACCCAGTACCAACAGCAGTACCACCTTGGGCTAAAAACAACAAGTTTGGTAAAGTCTTTTCAACTCTTTCGATACCATTGGTGATTTGTTGCACGTAACCGGAAAATTCTTGTCCTAATGTTAATGGAGTAGCATCTTGTAAATGAGTTCTACCAATCTTAATGATGTCACTAAATTCTTCAGCTTTAACATGTAAAGCATCTCTTAATTTGGTTAATTCAGGTAATAAGTGGTTTTTGATTTCAGTGACAGCAGCAATGTGCATAACGGTTGGGAAAGTATCGTTGGAAGATTGTGACATATTACAATGGTCATTTGGATGGACTGGTTTCTTGGAACCTAACACCCCGCCTAAAAGCTCAATGGCTCTGTTGGAAATGACTTCATTAGCATTCATGTTGGATTGAGTACCTGACCCAGTTTGGAAAACTACTAATGGGAAGTGTTCGTCCAATTTCCCTTCCGAAACCTCAGTAGCAGCTTGCTTAATAGCATCGGCAATCTTAGGGTCTAAAGCACCTAATTGTTCATTGACGGTAGCAGCAGCTTTCTTCAAAACACCAAAAGCTCTAACAACTGGAATTGGCATACGAGCAGCTTCACCTCCAATCTTGAAATTGTGCTTGGATCTAGCGGTTTGGGCCCCGTAATATTTGGAAGCATCAACTTCGATTTCTCCAAAGGCATCTGATTCAATTCTAGTGGCAGAACTCAAGGTGGAGGAAGCACTCAACTTTCTAAGTTGAGTGCGAGCGGTGGTAGCAGCTTGTGAAGCAATTTTAGACATGGTCAGCTTTGTTGCAAGTAAAGATAAATTGCGTTGGTCGTTGGTGGTCTTTATAGATTTTTCACTTCTCGGCCACCCACGGAAATGTTCGGCCACCGGTTCCGTGATTTTCCCGGGAGTACTATGATTGGTTCATTTGGATAATTCTATATTGTATATATACAAGGAAATGGAGCTGGGTATGTACGGTACAATGGTATATAAACATGGGGTACAAGTGGGATGTGAGTCTGTGGAATTAAAATAGTGGATATTGGTGAAATGTGGGTAGAATTTCGTAGGATTGTTGTAGAATGGCAGCTGTAGTTAATCTGGAGGTGTCTTTGTTCGAGTAAGAGATATGAACATGCTTTACTTAGTTTTGACTTTGGAAGTCTGTTAGACTTGGTATAGTTCAGAGAAATCACATTGTAGCCTTTTAAGTAGACTTTTAAGTAGATTTTTGAGTAGATTTTTGACTGAGATTGGTACAGTGGATGTGAGGCTCGATCTTGGTTTAGGTAATGATATTCTCTTGTTTGAAACTTTCAACTTCCTCCTGGTTGGGCCATGGCCAATGCAAGCTGTCCATAGGTTGATATTTCTCAGAATTAGACATCTTTTTACTATCTTGTTTGACTTTCTCATAATGGCTGATATATCGTTTACTGTGCTCGACAGGTAGAGCCAGTAGTAGCAATAACAACGTCTGATGGTTTGGACTGAATTTGATTTGTTCCCACCATTGTATTAGTAGAGCTAGTTCTTGTAAATAATCAAACTTGGTCAACAATCGAATATATTGTTGCCATAATCTAGTATCAGGAGTTAGTCCCATTTCGTCTTTGTCCAGTTTCTTGACATGCCTCTTAAATATATGTACAGCTACTTGTGGAGCGTATAGTTCTCCCCACATGATGCAATTTCCTGAACTGTTGGGTTTCATCGAAGCTTTCATTATTGCGTAAATGCAGCCACTATCAGGTGCTAGTTCTTTCAATTCCTCTCGGTATAGATTGAACACATTTTCTGGAGCAACAATTGACTCTCCTTGCAACATTATGCCGATATTTCTGGAAGATTTCTTAACTTTGGTATTATATAAGTGTCTAGCATATTCAATTGTTGAAGGAAACCCTTTAAACGACTTGCCATTTCCCATGTTATTAGGTTCAAATGATTTATCCCATAGATAAATAGGTTGTGCTAAAGTCGAAGAGTGATTCTTGTATAAAAGACTAATATACTTGGGAATAAGAATATTGGAAAACTTTGCAACTAAATCTTCATCTAATGAATTGACAAATTTATCGAAATTATTCAACCCCCTAATGGGATGAATTAACTTGGCAATTATATCCTTAGATATAATTAAATCTTGTTTATGCTTCATCATTTCAATTACCAATTTAATGGCTCTATTCTCGTTTAACAATTTAAATTCCTCTAATTTCTTAATAAACACTAACCAAAGTATGGATAAGTGTGGATAGTTGGCTGCCGTTGAATTGAACGTAGAGAGTAAATCTTCTGCCGTTGTAGATAAGTAGGTCTTCACAATATTATAAGTAGCTAGGTCCTTGTTTGATGGACTAGAAAATCTACTTTCAGCAATTTGGAATATTTGCAATGCCTTTTGATGCGAGGTTGAATTGATGGCCATAGCAATTGCCATGTATCCCTTTAATGAGAGTTTTTGATATGGCTTCACTTCTTGGCTATCAATTGATCCTAAATATTTGACTAGGATCTCTTGGCCCTTTATTATGTAACTAACTGATTGAGTTGATGGACCTCGAATTGAATTATATGCTAAATCCCATATTATTTCATTTAGATAATCTGAGGTTATGATTGAATTTTGACACCCTGACTTTGGGTCAGTGAAGAAGTTCAACGATTGAGTAATCAACAATGCAAGATTACTGGGCAGTTGGTGAATGCTATAAAATAGTAAATTATTGAAACAAGTTTTTACTATGGATGTTTTGTTAATAAATGCAATAGTGATGGGCTTTATAAATTGTAGCCATAAGTCCAATTGTAGTTGGAATTCTTCTTTGGACATTGGAGTACGTAAGATGATGTCGACTAGTACAAATTCGGGGATATTAGATAAATTCCGTAGTTGTTCACAAGCATCGGTAACATTAGTTGCCAAAACAGATCTAATCCATTTGGAAAAATCGTACATGGTATAATCTGATTTCTGTGCAATGGCAAGGTAGTAAGCCACACACGATTCGATAGTTTTGTCTTCAACATACTCAATATCCAACTGCTGGAATAAGCTCTGACAAATCGACTTGATATCTTGGTCTTGTGGAGGTTTTAGATAAGAATAGTTCAGTAAATACTGGGCTTGCTTTTCTCTTTGTTGGGATATATATACATGATGTAAAGTATTCTTACTGTGAATATAGTTCAATGAAAGAATGGTTTGAAATAGTAAAGGCTCCATCAATTTCATCTTGTGTTTCTGCTGAACGAATTTCCACTGGAAATCCAGGGTTTTATCCAAGTTTTCCTTGTGCAATTGCACGAGTAGATCCTGTAGGGTCATATTAAATTGTATCTTTCTCTTTCCGTAGCGGGTTATCTCTCTATTCACGGAAATATACTTCAAACGATGGGCCCTATCCAGAGTTTTCGCCAAAAAACAATCATTTAACAAGCTAGAAGAATGATTCAAACGACAAAATTTCACACCAATCACCCTTAGTCGTCGTACTATTGGTATAGTCATTAACATTTCTATATATTCCACTGTAAACCCTTATTTGACTGATGGTGAAAAGTAACCAATTTTTCACTTAATGAGATTTTTTTGCAGTAGCGCTTAATTCTCTAAAGATCTAAATATTTTAGATGGTGCCTAGTTGGGGCTGGAATAGATGAATAAACATCCAAATAATAACTACGACGAGCTACTTCGACAGCACAAGGTGATTGGCAGGCGAAATAGTGAAGAAAAGACAAGAAAGAAGCGTAAACTACCGCATAATCAAGCTGATGGCGCTTCTTCAACAAGTGATATTGCGAATATTGATATTATAGATGTAGAAAGTGATACTTCAAGTAGTGATGAAGACGAATTTGAAGACGTTGATTTAGGATTGCCTGTTGAAACTGAGGAAATCGAACCAATTGGCGCAAAACCATTGGTTATTACGATTGCAAAACCAGTTGAAGTGGTGAAGAAGAAGAAATTTAACCGTATTTCTAAGGAGGAACGAGCGTTACGGAAATCTATGCATCAGGAATATATAATTATGATGGTTGTCCATGGCGCCATACGGAATTATTGGTGTAATGATTATGATTTAATGAAAGATTTCAAGAAGTTGGTCCCAAACTCAATTCTACAGCTATTGTTCACAGCTGGAGATAAAATGACAATAGTTAAGTCGAGAAGATTTTTGGATGGGCTAAAACAACTCATGACCTTGTTCAACAAGAAATTTCACGTCACTTCCAAAGGATTAATTTTGAAAGGTTGGCATGAACTAGCTCATGTAAGAGCTAAAGCAGATAAAAATATAACTCTTGAGACATTCAAAAGTTTAGCCCGGGGATTTCGTGGGTCAAAAGATATCGCAGCTCAAGCTTTCGTGAGCTTATTGAGATCAATTGGCTTGCATTCTAGATTAGTGTTCTCGTTGCAACCTCCGGACTTCACATCCATATCCGAAACCCCTATAATAGCAAAGGAAAAGTCACACGTTGTCAAAAAGAATCAATTAATATCCAGATTTGGCGAATCTAAGGCGCATATGTTAGCTTCTATTCGTTCTCAAACTCAAACTATGAAAGAAAGTCCAGATTCCCATTCTGAATTCGAAGATTCTGAATTTCCAATCTTTTGGGCGGAAGTTTGGGACAAATTTTCAAATAAATGGATAAGTATAGATCCCATAGTTATGAAAACACTAGAGATAGCCCCTATGAGAAGAAAAAGTAGCTTCGATCCACCTTCAACAGAACCACGAAACCAGTTGACATATGCTATAGCCTTTGATCGATTAGGTGGAGTTAAAGATGTCACCAGAAGATATACTCATTTTTACAATGCTAAGATTGTGAAGAAGAGAATCGACTCGAAATCTGAAGATGATGAAATATGGTACCAAAAAGTTATTCGAGCCGCCAATTCAAAGCTACGAGAGAGAAGAACAAGGTTAGACATTCTTGAATTAAAAGAGTTTCATGATAGAGACTTGGCTGAAGGAATGCCTAATAACATAGCAGATTTTAAGAACCATCCTTCTTATGCCCTTGAATCTCAGTTAAAGCAGAGTGAAGTCATTTACCCCAAAGATCAATCGAGCAAATGTGGAACATTTCGGAATAGAGGAAAATCAAGATCAACAGAGGTGATCACCGTGTACAAACGGTCGCATGTATATACACTTAGAACTGCAAAAGCTTGGTACATGAGAGGTAGGGTATTAAAAGTTGGAGTGCAACCTTTGAAAACAAAGGAGAAGCCAGTTGTGGAAGTGGAAGAAGCAGAGAATGATGAAGACACTGTTAGATTATACGCTGAATTTCAAACGAAAATGTACACCCCACCTCCAATTGTTAATGGTATTATAACGAAAAATGCATTTGGAAACATTGATTGCTATACTCCTCATATGATTCCTGAAAACGGGTATTTGATTCCTGTAGAAAAATTTCCCTTAAAGCTAAGTGAAATGGCTGCAAATATATTGGGAATTGATTATGCAAAAGCAATTGTGGCGTTTGATTTTACCAATAGACGAACTGACCGAACGCCCAAAGCGAAAGAAGGTGGTGTGTTAGTAGATGAGCAATATAAAGAAGCAATTTTGTTAGTTTTAGATCATTTAGTGGAAGAGCAACAACAAATACTTCGAGAAGCTCAAGAGCTAAAATCTTTGAAATTTTGGAAATACTTCCTTACAAAATTGAGAATAAACGATCGATTAGATAAACAACATGGGAAAGTTGAAGAGGAAAGTGAAGATAAAAGCGACTCATATAGCGTTTCTAGTGATTCTTCAGGCTCAGATGTTGAAGAAGGATATATTGATGAAGGCTATAGAAAACAGAGATACTCTGATAGAGTCAATAGGAGGTTTGAAGGTGACAATATAGAAGATAATGGCAATAACAGTGACGTGGTTACTGCTTCTGATGAATATCGAGGAGGCTTTTTACAAGAATCCGATGAAGACAGAGATGTAGACAACGGAGATGACTTCATTCAGCAAAGCGAAGTAAACAATGAAGGAGGATTCCTTCAGGATAGAGACGAGAGTATTGATAGTGGAGGATTCCTCCAAGATACGGATGAGCATATTGAAGGGGGTTTCATCCAGGAGATTGATGAAGATAAAGAAGGGGGTTTCATCCAAGAAAATGATGAAGTTAAAGAAGGGGGTTTCATTCAGGATAGAGACGAGATTATTGATGGTGGAGGATTCCTCCAAGATACGGATGAGCATATTGAAGGGGGTTTCATCCAGCAAAGTGATGAAGATAACGAAGGGGGTTTCATCCAGCATAGAGAAGAAAGTATTGATAGTGGAGTTTCCAGTGAAGATAGCGTTAAGGGTAATGAAGAAGGAGGTTTCCTCGTAGATGGCGGTATTGACCACGGGAGTTTCTACCTGGAGAAAAGTGAAGATATTGACAAAGCTCCTGCCTTGAACGTGCATGGAACCTTGAGTGAATTACAATCTGTAGAAAATGAGTATGGCTCACCTGCTGAAGAATCTACAAACAAATTAGTGGAACATAGTGATGACGATATTCCCGACTCGTTATTTCGAGTGGATGACTACGGAAATCTTGTTTATGATCCGCAAGATGATTCACCTACCAAACGTGGGGACGATGTGTCAAATCATGCAAGTTCATCTACACTACCAGTGCACCAAGTGAAGGATTTTGAAGAGCACATAGAAGCTGGACATAGTCATGTGGAAAATCCCGCGCAATTAAGCCATAGTCAGTTGGTAGATCGTATTGTCGAGAATGCAAAAGAAGCAACCACTCTTGGGCTTAAAGAAGAATCAAAAGAAAAATCAAAAGAAATTAATGCAACACCGCCTGTACATTGCGTTGAGGATAAGCTGTACTTGCGCAGCAGTCCAAATTCGAACGAAGCGCAAATATCGCAAGAGGTGGAGGACGAGTTTGGCTTTGAATATGAGTCTGAGTGACAGCCTTATGCCAATGTACATACCACCGCCTTTAGAGGTAAATTAAGATTTGAACATTACCTCCTAGCAAATGAATTGCAATGAAAATAGCGTGAGCTTCATTACTACTTGTAGAAGTTTCACGCGCAAGGCGTATGTTAATTTATCACGTTTAACCACGGTGTAGGTTATACAATGTGAAAGCTATGGGTAAATCATCTGTAATTACAATTCCTTGTCACTTCTCGTCACTTGTCATCACTTGTCATCACTATACTACCTTGTCAAAACTCGATTCATGAGCTTCGTACTCTTTTCGCGCTTTGCTACCTTTCAGTCACGATAAGTATTCTGTGCGTTTAATATTGCGCTTTAATTTTTTTCATTTTTGCGCTACGGTAATCTGGAACTCATCGGTGAGTATGTCATTCAAACGGCTAAAAGTATAAATAGATCAAGATCAGCACATCCAAGAAATTCAATCGACAAGAGCTTGGCGATTATTTTACTGCAATGGTTAACGAAGTAGCTGTAAATGTACTTGGTACTTTAGGTACTGTATTCTGGTGCGTTCAATTGATTCCACAGATTATCAGTAATTATCGGAGAAAGAATTGTGAAGGTTTACCTCCATTAATGTTGTTTTTATGGACTGCTAGTGGTGTTCCTTTTAGTATCTACTTCTTTGCATCTGAAGGGTCTATTCCACTTCGGATTCAACCACAATTATTCACTTTTTTTTGTTTGATTAGTTGGATCCAATCCTTATATTATCCACCCATTTCCTTCCCCAAGAAAAAACTTATCATTGCAGTATTATTATTTGTAATTCCTGCAATCGGGATAGAAATTGGCTTTATTTTATGGCTTCGTCCTGTTTATCGTCACGGCACCCATTGGCCATTAATTATTGTTGGTGTCGTTGCTTCGATTTTGTTAGCGATAGGACTTATTCCACCATATTTTGAATTAGCAAAGAGAAGAGGTAGAGTCATTGGTATTAACTTTGGGTTCTTATTCTTAGATTCAATGGGAGCTCTCCTTTCCATGTGCTCCATTTTGGTCGGGAATATGGATGTTATGAGTATGGTGTTGTATGCCATCGTGCTCGTTCTTGAATTGGGTATTTTCGGCTGTCATATATTCTGGTACTTTATGCTTGGTGGCCGCAAAGTTATTCAAGAAGAAAAACTTGCCAAAGTCGTCGAATCAGATGAAAAATCTGAAAGCATCGAAGAAACTACCTTAGAGCGGACCCTGACAGTATGATTGTTACTCCCATAAGTTCATTCATACATTCAATTCCTTAATACAACCGTTTAATCAATCTTTTTTCATCTAATTCTCATATGCTTCAGCAAACCATTTCATATTAGGTATTTCGGAAACCACCGTTATAAATTCCCATTTTCCATAGAAATTGCACCAGAACTACCCTGTTCCCTATTTAGATCTTTATACTATCATATACATGGCTTGGTTAACCTCATACATGGTTTCAGCCAACTTTTATAAATAAGTTGTAGTCTTATGGTAGCGCTCGGCCATTTCTCACTAGTTGAATAAATGAACTAGTCAAGTAGCGCTAAACAAAGCACCCACTGGTAATTAGGGAGATCTCGATGTCGGCGTTCTACCCTTTGAACCTTGCAGAGGATCCTGCTGTGTCAAAGAAGGATTTGAAGGAACAGCACTCTCGAGAGTTGCAAATTGAACAAGCTATCACCAAGTATCAAGATGTATTGAACTTACAGAAGAAAGGCGATTTAATTGCTTCGTATCGTGGCTACGACGAATTGTTCAAGTTGGAGATTATATCCAATCACACCTATGAAGAGGAAAACTTTGTCAAAGGTCTACAGAATGGTAGTTTTAACACAATTGTGGATGAATTGTCGTTTATTTCACCCAATGTGAAGCTATTGAGATACTTGATCTTTCGAAATAGAGCCATGCTCTACCTCGATATTCTAAAGAACGATTTGGTCGAAGAGCTATGTCAGGGGATGGAAAATACAACTGTAAAGGAGAAATTTAACGAATTGTTCTATACTATGGTAGATAACCTTTGCATCAGTTTGATATACCAAGAAGGAGATGAGAAGTTACTAGATACTCTCTATGATATTTTTATGTATATTAAAGCTTATAGATTAGCCAAATTTACCTTGGAGTATAGTTTGACCGGGAAGGCTGAATCAGATGATATTCTTGGTTTGATCCCGATAAATTCCCAAATTCTGGCAAGATATAGGTGGTTGAAAGGTCTTCTCCATGAATTGGAGTTGACAGCAGCCCAACAGGAAAAACTAGACCTGGAAATCTCCAGGATACAGCATCAATATCGCTTTTTACAGCCCGTATATGCCGATTTGCAATCTCAAATAGAAAGCACAGAGCTACTTAAAGTAGTCAACATCAATTTAATTGGATCCATGGATTGGTTGGCTACAATTGAGTTGGTCAATTCGAAACTAAATTCGTTGCAGGATAAGCAAAGAGATTTTCCTAAATCTAAATTCAAATATCTAGATCCTTACACGTTTACAGAGTCTCCCTTAGAGAGATTCAAATTCCAAGTAGTGGAGAATGATGCTATTGCAAGTCCTTTGCAGGATTTGGTTGCCTCAGAGGAAACAACTAACATGGAAGTGGACTTGGTAGGTGATAGCGAAGAGTCAAAGGAAACAGCCATTGAACCTGCAATAACTGGGGAAGATAATGAAGAAGAAATGGGAGTCGCAGAAAAGTTCGCCAATGAGGGAGATGAGAACGCGTTTACGGACTCTAAGGTCGATTCTGAGACAGGAAATGAAAAGGATGAAACTGGGACTTCCAACGAAAATTCAGACACTAAAAATGACACTATAGAAGTTGAAGAAATAAAAGATGAAGAGGCTGTCGATGTGCTGGAAGAAATTGGGCAAGGAAAAGAAGACTCTGGTGATGGGTCCTTGTCAAAGAACAAACCTCAAAGAGCTTCGAAGAGACTAGCTAAGAGCGATGTGCTTGACGTGCAACCAGATATTATAATCAAAAGAGAATACTTTGAAGAAACTATCAGGTTTTTCCAGCAACTTCTGGATTATTTCAAATTATTGAACGATGAAAGTACCGAATATAAGCTTAACAATATCGTAAATGAGTACATTCCAGACAAAGAGAATGCAACTGAGTTATATTTGGTGGACTTCATTAATTGTCTCAATGATTGGCAAAATGCTACATATTCAAAATCACTTTTAATAGACGATTCGGTTTCCAAATCAAGTGAAGATGAGAAAGTAAAGTTGTTAGACGTATTGAGTGGGTTTGCCAAAACCAGTCTCAACTACAATGATTATCTGGAGTCAATTCCTGAATTGTCAGATTTTGAAACTGTCAGTGCTATAAGGACTTTCTTGACTTCCCTCAATGAGTCAGAAAACCATTATGTCGATTTGAAAATCAAAATCCTTGCAAGGTTACTTGGGGTATTGACCGTGGAAGACAAGAATATCTGCTTGATTTCCGAAACTTTATGGCTAACTAGTCTTTCAAACTTAGTAAAAGAATGGATCCTTCAGTTTGAAGCAATAATGCTACAAGATTTCAAGTGCAACCCATCACAAATTGACCAAATCTTAGCTATTTCGGTAGCTGTGCATGAGATTTTGGTAGATTCGTGTATTTCAATGCAGCAACACATCTCGTCTGGTTTGTCACAAAAGTCACAAAGGTACAATAAACAGACCAATTCATGGACGCTTGAATTGGTCAAGCTCCGAGACAGTTTGCGAAGATGGGACTTATTCATTGAAGAGCTTATTAGTTCCGAGATTGAAATCAAAGAGCTTCACTTTTTGCTTGAAGTTAGGTTCAAATGGAGCCGGATCAATAATCTGAAATCTTTAAACGTATATTCCAAGGACAACAAGTTTGCGATAATCCAGTTACATGAACTTCAAAAATATGTTCGAAATAGCGGATTCAAACTAAATATTCACCTTCCTAATTACGAAAATATATCAGCAATCAACGATGAGATAATAAAGAATCAAGTAACTACACTTTCCGTGCTAGATATGTTTTCGAGAATCTTGAATCAGTCTGATAACGATAATCCTGAAGCTATTAGATTATTAGAATTTATTTTGATAGGTAAGTATCCATCTTTGGATATTTCAGATACCCAGCATGCAGAAGTGTTTGACGAAGGGGCCATCTCTGCTATAAAGAATTTCCTTGATAGTTCACCCATAGAAATGAAGCTTAGCTTGTGGAGTATCTTATTTCTGTATTATTCGTCAAACAAGAAATTAGTGGACTTTCAATTAGGATTTGAACATAATGTAGAGTTCCTTATGTCTTACCTTTCTGGAAATGATTACAAATCGTTGGCTGAAAATATCAGGTCAAATACATTGATCAAAATATTGGGTTTCTTGGGTGTAACTTTGAAGCTTCTTTTAAACATTCTTTCGAAGAATGATTGGGAACTCCCTAAGAAGGATATTATTCTGGATAATTTCAAGATTGTTTTAAGATTATTTGAATTATTTTACATATTTAGCATTCACGAAGAAGCTGCCATGATATCTTCACTCAAGATATCTGTTCACAAGAAGTCCAGTGCTAGTTTTCAGCGTTTGAAGGATATATTTTTACGTGTCACTACACTTGTAATAATATATTTCAAGACATACATGTTCACGAAGCTTGGAAATAATGAAAATTCAAGACAATTAATTAGTAACTTAATAAGTGTCTTTCATGAGCAACTAGGAATTAGAAATGTTTGCAGCTCGTCCAAGGGATTATTTTTGAAAATGGCTCAGGAGTCATTAATATCATTGAATTGCAAATCTTCCAATAACGACTTGGCCCAAATTATACGATGCCGCTACCACTACAGTATTACGATTGAAACTTTTACCCCGAAAGATCACGCAACTGAAATACAAGAGGCACTTGACGTGGTATCAACCAATGAATTAGCCAGATTTATACTTCCACACTGTTTTCACAAAAACCCCTTGGTCCACATACCTAAACACGATACTAAATTGCTTATTGATGGCTTTTATGAAGTCATTGGCAACCCTCAATTTGAATCATCTTCTGTATTAACTAGAAACTTGGCTACCTTGGATGATTTTATAGATACTTCGGTCATTACCTCTAGATTTATGCGAGATGCTTTCTATGGTTTATTGAGAATGGATTTGGAAGAACCAGAACCAAATAGTGAAATAATAAAAAAGGGATTGTACTATTTGGAGGCTGTATTGATTTTCGCTTCGTACAAGATCAAGAAGAAGAATCTGCAGAGTAGAGTGGTGGACTTGGAAAATATCATTCAATTGTTGAAAAGCGATCTAATATATTGTACTGAAAGAGTTGAAAGTTGGTATTTGTTAGGACAAGCATATGGATATTTGGTAGAAGATGATTTGTTATGGACGGCTGATAAATTGACATCTCCAGAAAGAAAGATACAAACTGCCAACTTGCAAAGAAAGTCGCTTATTTGTTATTTATTGGCAATAAATGGTATAATTACGACTACTGATGCAAAGAAGAAGCTGTTTATGAAACCAATTATCGGTGGTCTTATGACATCATTTGCAAAGGAGATGTACAGCGCATGTATGATTCCGATGGAAATGCATGCATTTAAAGTTCAGATGTTTCCTAAGTTTATTCATAAGAATGAAACTGACGAATTTGTTAGTGTCGCCACAAATAGTTCAGTTCCAATGGCACTTTGTTTGAAAATCATACAGCAAGCTTTGCATCTATCCATTAAGGCAGAATCCGAAGACTGGACTAATTATTATTATCTTTCAAAGATTCAAAAGAAGTTAAAGAAAGAACCAAAACTGGTAATTGAAACTATGATGATTGCAAGCAAGTTGGCATTCAATCAATCAGCCCTTCCGGAGCGGATAATTGAACCGCATTATACAATCTGTTCCCTCGTTTATAAATACTACAAAAAGGGCCAGTTGACTTTTGATGAGGCACTTGTATATTTCAAGCAAGATGCAGTTATTAACTTGTCGGTAGAATCTCTGTTAAACTTAGATTTGAAAACAGATAAAAACTTCTATCATATTGTTGTTGCCGCTTTGAGGAAAGTTGACGCCTACGACAAAAAGCATTGGCACCATAAACCACGTTACAGACTTTCCAAAGTTTTGTTTGATGAGTTTGGCGATTGTGAGGAAGCAACTGAGCAGATGTCATCTTTAGTGTCCGTTAAGGCTAGTAGTAAGACGTTAGTTCTGATATGGAAGCCTGATAATGAAAGACCTGGGAAACACTTCTATTACACTTATCAATACGCAAAGTTTTATATCCAGTTGTTGGCATACAATAACGATTTAGCCAGTTTGGTGCATATGTTCCCTCGTTTGCGTCGATCAAATTCCATGATGATAAGGTTGTACACAGCCTGGGAAAGTATCTGCTCCTCTGTGTGTAAGATTATGAGGCAACTGATCGAAATTGATACTTCGTTTACTTTCACAGATAATTTCATGCAAAAGTTGGTATATCTGACGTTTATGCCTAATTCGAAATCCTTTATTGAAAAGATGCAACTAGAGGGTATTCCAAAGTCGTTGGAACCTCATATTTGTTATCTTCATGCTTTAAATGACATGAAAAAATTTAATAGTGGATTCGGGCCGACATCATTGATTGATGATACAATCGTGGCAATATTCTTTAAATTTTATAGTCACTATGATAAGAAGAATGTGGAATTGAATTCCAGCAACGGGGTAGAAAATTCAAATAACACACCCTCAACAACATCCGATTCCCCAGGAGCTAAAACTAAAAAGATTGCAAAAAGAGATATATTTCCTTTTACAACTGAAATCTTGAAGAATAGTAGACGGGAAATCGAAAATATTTTAAAAGACAACACAGATATATATAATGATTTTGTGGGGAAGTCTATAGCTAAACATAGCCTAGAGAGCTCCGAAATTACGAATATTGAGTCAGACAAAGTGGATCTGGAGTTAAAAGAAGTGAATTCCTTTGATAATGATTCAAAAGCTGTACTTGGTCAAGAACAAAAATTATCTGTTGTTAATGAACAAACTTCAGGTGATAACCTACTGGATCCGGAGTCGCCTAGTCCTATTGGACAAGATAGAGATGAATCCAAGAGAATCATACATTACACAAGTTTCCCAATTATGCCTAGTTATTTAAATGTGATACAAATCGAAGTTCCTGACGATACTGGAAAGGTTGTGGAAATAGAAAGTAACGAAACAAGTAGCATGGAAACAGATATTCAAGAGGTGAAGAATGGCGATATTACAGATTCCGAAGTTGTTAGTGTAGGTATTGAGTCTGTTGGAAGTGGTGATGAGGTTAAGATAGAGCCAAAAGAAGAAAATGATACAGGCAACGACTCCGAGATTGTGGAAGTGGGCACTGAGTCGGAGATCAATGTTGCAGGTAACGAACCGGAGGTCATTGATACCGGTAACAAAAGAAACAGTTCTGATTCTGAACTACAAGAGCCATCGAATAACAAGAGATCTAAATTGATATCATTTCTTGGTTTTTGAAAACGACTAAAATATATATTTAAATAAGCATGATTGAAATATACAATCAGACCACCTTGGCATCATTAATTATGAGGTTCCTCAAAGACAAATCGTAGACAATACTATTAATCTTTTTAACCAGGTATTTCAAACCGTCATATTTTCGTCTAATTGAATCATTTTTAAGATCAAGTAATTGGAAGCCATTTTGAAGTTTAGTAATCAATTGTGAATTAATCACGGCCAAACTATATTGATGCTTAGCTACTGATGTTTGGCAAATATTAATTTTGATGATTACTTCGCTGGTATAATCCACAATAACATCGACAAGTCTTAATAATGCTAGTAAATAAATAGAATAATCATTTTCAATTTCTTCACCCAAAACAGATGAAATTTCGCTCGGAGTCATGATTAAACCCATTGCACTGGTTGAATTTATTGAAACCATAGGAATAGATATGGTTTCATTTGAATTCTCTGCGTGCAATTGGAAATGTCTAGCAATCACTTTAAAATAACGGTTCAAAAGGAGTAAATAAATAGAATCTTCCTTTAGTTTACCTAAAAGACGATGCTTTTGCATTGGGTTTACCTCCAATTCATCAATTAACTTACAATGGTACGCATATACCCGATATAACTTGGTGATATTGCAATTTATCGAACTATTGATAATTTTTTCACTTTGAATATCCATCTCATCTGCAACAAATTCAGTATACTCATTTGAGCTTTGATAGTACTTCACCTGATTCAATTCAATCGGTTGAACTAATGCTAACTCAGCAAAGTCTGCCTTTATCTTTCCCAATTGCTCATTTAACGTTTGTTCCAATTTTTCAAGTTGATTCTTTGCTTCATTACTAAATAGTTAGTAACGTCTTAGTTCCTCTACCCCTTGGTAGTTTTGCATGTACTTACTCGATTGAAATCTGATGCTGAATAGAATCGAATATTGACTGCATATCTTTGCCAGTTTCCATTTTGGTTCAATTCTAATTGTATCAATTATCACAGGATAATTTATTCATTAAATGTCGAGAATGTTTTTCGTCGCTTTAATTGTATAGTTTTCTCAAATCTGGGGAAGCGCTTAATTGGTTTTAATATCAAGAGAATTGTAGTACAGCAGTAACACAAGCAGAATTGAAAGTTGTAGAGAGAACACTACAATAATACAAGAGAAGAAATCTGAAAAGAATACAAGCTTGGTAGGTATTGTAAAGTTATAATACGAACCAAATACTCCAAATACTCCGAATACTCCGAATACTGAGAGTAAAATTAGACAACTATTAACGACTAGATCAGATTGTTGTCATGAAGGTACTCTTTTTACCAGGATTTATGCAAAATGGCTCCAGGTTAGCTAAGGCTTCGCAATTGTTTCAAAAGGCAGTCGAAGACTTGGGAATCACGGTTGAGTATATGGACCCTCCGCAGAAGCTACACAAGGAACAGGTGGGGTATCCAATAAGTCAAAGGGCTGCTGAAGCAGATGCAAAGTGGAAGTCGGTTGTTGAAAGAGATTTCAATCGATGCTGGTGGGATTTTGATTCTGATGGTAATTATGTTGGATTGGAAGACTCGCTAGAACAATTGGTGCAATTCATTAAAGTCAATGGGCCGTTTGATGGTATTATGGGGTTTAGTCAAGGAAGTTCAATGGCAGCCATTGCTACCAGCGTCATCCATGAATTATTGCCTGAGCATCCATTTTTCAAATTCTCAATTTTGATCTCAGGAATGGCATTTACTGAACCTAGAAATAAGGATTCAAAACTCAATCTCCATGACATCGATACTGTCGAAATGTATGCTAAACACATTCAATTGAAACCTCAATTTGCCAAATACTTCACCCCTCCACCTAATTTCACCACAAAGGTGCTTGTTGTTCATGGTTCTTCAGATCCAGTACTTTCTCCACTTCGTACTCAATATTTAGCCTACTGCTTTAATACTAAGGAAATTGAATTTGCAGGAGGACATTATGTCCCTCGAGATGATGAGACAATTGCCAAGATTACTGCTCATATTTCAACTGCAATTCATTCCCGAGCAAGTAACTTGTGATTAAATGACTTTTACGACAATTACGATACTTTACTAAAGAGGTAGGTGAAGGGTGTTCCTTTGCTTTTACCTGTTAAAATCAAATTTGGCTTTAACCAATCCCAAAAGCTTACTTCGAATGAATCACATACTGCCAAACGTTTAATCTGTATTGTGCTGTTCCATCAGGATGGAAAGTATAATTTTCAGATCTAGAACATTTGGCCATATTTAGATGAATATTGTAGCAATTTTTGCGGAAATTTTGATGAAACTTTCAATTTTACAACACAAACGTAGTGGATATCTTGTAGTGCTGTTATATTTAGCAAATGTGCCCAAGAAACCTCATAGTGTAGATAATCATGACAATTGGTGATTTACTTGGTGATATTGTTAGTGCGAACCAAGTGAAAAATCAGAATCTATTGAAGAAATTGTTTTTAAAGTGAACTCAATTATGGTACAAGAAAGTGTAGATCCCACTGCTGAAGTGAAAGCTGGCGGAGATGTCGCTGGTACAAGAGAAAATGAGCGAAATCCCCATACTTTTGGGGCTAATATTGATGCAAATTCCTCCGATGGTTTGGGCAGTGAAGTCACTGAAACAGTAAATGAAGCTGAAAATGGCGTGAAACCAAACGTTGAAAGTGACTCCAAACGGAGAAAAGTTAATTCTGAAATGTCTGACTCATTTTCTAGAAGAGAAACCAATTATCCACCGCAATCTTCTGGAACTTCTTCTGTATATTCCAGTGAAAAGGAAGCGCCAGCGTGGTTGAACAATAACCAGTTGGCAGATAAGTATGGCAAGTACGGTGGTGTTAAAGCGCAAAAGTATGATATTCCCAAGTCGAACGATCGGTACTCCAAGTACACCTCGGGTAACGATGATAGATATTCAAAGTACAATTCGGCTTCAGAAGATAAATATGCCAAATATTCGTCTACTACGGGGAGTAATGTTGGTGCAACTAGTAATTCATATTCGAAGTATTCATCTGGCGCAAGCGTCGATGAGAAGTATTCGAAATATACTACAACTAACGAAGATAATACGAAGCAATTTGAAGAAGAGGAACAGGGACCAGAAGCTACTGCTGCTGTACCTTATTCCAATTTGCGTATTGCTAATCCATCAAATATACATATGCCTGGTGAAGAAGATAATTCGTACCAGACTTTTAAATCACATATTGCTAACAAAGAAGAAAGAGATATCAACAGTATTGTTCGTCAGCATTATAATCAAAGAACTAGAGTTTCTAAATTTCAAGGATCTAGAACCAAGTCGCCCATTTATAAATTGAGGAACTTTAACAATGTTATAAAGTATATTTTACTTGGTAACCATGTGAAACGTGCTAGTAATGACCAATCTTTGTCCATATTAGACTTGTGTTGTGGTAAAGGTGGAGATTTGAATAAGTGTGAATTTATTCAGGTAGATCAATACATTGGTATTGATATATCCGATGCATCAGTCAAAGAAGCTTTTTCTCGTTATTCCCAACAAAAGGCGAGATTTAGACCTCAACATGGGAAAATGGTTAGAGATTCTCGTCGATATAATTTTGAAGCATGCTTTGCAACTGGAGATTGTTTCAGTAAATCAATTCCGGAAATTTTAGAACCTAATTTTCCTGGGATTGTTGAAAGCTTATTCCCAGTAGATTGTGTATCAGTTCAATTTTCATTACATTATTCCTTTGAAACAGAGGATAAAATAAGAACATTATTAACAAATGTATCAAGATCTTTAAGAGCCGGGGGTAAATTTATTGGCACTATACCATCTTCGGACTTCATTAGAGATAAAATCATTCGCAAAGATTACATGGTAAACGAGTCAAGTGATAAGGTAAAATTCGGAAACGAGATATATTCGGTAATATTTGATAATCAACCTCCTATTGATGGGGTATTCAGGCCACCATTTGGCAACGGATATACCTACTATTTACAGGATGCAGTTGATAATGTTCCCGAATATGTTGTGCCTTTCGAAACTTTACGTGCATTATGTGAAGAGTACGGATTAACCTTGCAATACAAAAAGAATTTCATTGATATTTTTAATCAAGAAATTCCTAAATATTTTTCCAAGTTGAATAAGAATTTGATTGAAGGAATTAAACGTACGGACGGGAAGTTTGGGGTAGAAGGCAATGAAAAAGAAGCCGTAGCATTTTATTTAGGTTTTGTATTTGAGAAATTACCATGAAAATAGCTTAAATACAGAAGCCAAGAAATGCAATTGAGGTTTTAGGTTTACGTACGGTGTTCACGATAATCATCTAAATCATCTTGCATTAAACTTGATTACGAATCCTTAGTAATATTACAATTTTGGATCCGGTACAGGCTCATCACCGGAGTTTTGGAATTCGTTTGCATAATGCACTGGTTAAAACTTCTTTCTTTGCAAATCGACAATAAAAAAATAATCTTGCTTGATGTAAAGATGTTTTACATGAAAATCTAATGTAAGCCGAGTGAACGAACTTGTGCCACATTTGTTGTTGTAATTGATTTAGACAATACGACCTTCCTAATAAACACATTGAATCTATTTTAAATTCATGTAATTTATGTAATTTATGTTAAATGTATTTTTCATGTAATTCGTGTAATTCATCTAATCCTTGCAGCGTGAACAATAATTCGTAACTGTTGATGTGGTGGAGCAAGCGTTTTCTATATTTTGCTCATTTACGTGTCGGAATAATTTTCTGAAATGCAAACAGAACTAGCGGTTGATTATTTAGTGATATTTTTTCTTGGAATAATGGACTATTATTAATGCTAGTTCGACTGATTGCTGTTAAGAATGTTGGAAGGAATATGAATGATTTGCGTTATTTGTTGTGTTACTGAGGGGCTCGAATGAAACTACCATTAATTAATATTATTCGTACTCAATCACATAGACTGAGAAATGTGTCTGAAAATAAATATAAAATGCACTACCGCACATTATAACTAAGCTAGACAACTACGATGTTTACAAAATGACTTTAGTTTTGTGGAATAATTATGTATTCATTGTTGAATAATAGAAGTAGAAGCACCAAGTGAAGTCATCTGAAAAGAAATAACGATCTTGGCCAAGGATAAAAATATATAGCCCTTTTGTTAAGGTTTGCAGTAGATGCGCTTTTTGGTATGAAAGTAGTAGTTCTGTTGTCGGACAATGCGCCGACACCAGTTGGAATTTAAATAGCCAATCAGAAACTCTACTATTGGAAGTGTAAGCAAATGGAGTAACGAAGATCACTGCGGGTATGTAAAAAGTTCTATTTCAGTTATTTAGCCTTTTCCATAATCGGAGTTTATTCTATAGCAAATCTAGTACTTTGGGGTGTTTAAAAATTATCCTGTTATTAACAGGTGCCATCAGGTTATAAAAAATAAAAAATAAAATTAGCCGAAATTAAATTTTGTTTATAATTAGACCTAGAAAAAATATACGCACCATTGCGGATATGTGTTTCGTCATTAGATCTTATATTTTAATAACTCCGACTACTTCCGTAGCAACCACATAACCACAAACTATCTAGCTGTACTTCACAGTAGCATTGGTAAATATATGGATGTAACTGTTTCACCGCTAGAAATTTACAACTACTAGTTGATGATTTTTGTCTCTCATTTTCATGAGCAAGATTTCTCATACAGTCTTCAACTAAAATTTAGATCAAGAAGAGCACCACAACTGAATTGCATAGTGAATGCCTCTACGTGTTACACTTCTACTGATATTGGTTATGTACATTGCATCCTGCATTTGGATGCATGGAACTTGGCCATTCCCACTGTATCAACAGCAAAACTGTAACTCTATATTTCTCACTTCTAGTTCACCATATAATGATAGCTGCGACTTGTTCACTGCATTACAATTATTGTCCATTTTATATACAATACGCTTTTTTATACACAATTAGCACTTGTTTATATACACTAGAAAAAGAATCATACGATTAAAGTTTTGAAAAATGGCTCAGCAGGGTGTTTCTATTTATTTTGAAAATTTCAGTTCCAGAATGTTAAATGCTCCTGTGTATGGTTTTCTTTGATGTGTCCTTTTCCTAAATAGTTTTCGTAATCGTATTTTTTGGAATAATATATCGTTTTTATCGTCTAGCTATTATTAACTTACATAATTTCTGCACACATCCACTGGGGAAAATATTGAACCAAAAATAAAATCTCCCATTATATACTTGCTGTTTAGTTGAAATATCTCCGTATCCCGTGTTGAAATGATAACCTTAATGAAGCTATTTGCTAGCGAAATTTATCTCTAAACTCAAATCACCTTATCTCCATTTTGTACGCATCTTCCGTAGACATGCAAGTGCTCCATTGTTCATGCCAAAAAAGGAGTTCCATATTTCTACGAATGTGAAGAACTTCATTTTGCGACATTTCGTTATGATTCTCGTCTCAGTTTCCAAGTTGAATGATGCAGTGTCATTGCCCAGTTGTAGAATGGTTCTGGTTCACTTAACTATATTTCAAAGGGTAATCCCTCTGTTACTCGGATTTCACGGTCTTCCGTAAATCATTTTGGATTGACTATTACACTATCGTAAATAAGCTAGCCAGCACCTTCTGCTTTATTGCGTTATTATGGTTATATTCTAAATCATTGGCACATTGGCCAACTGACGCTATCGCTTAGGGATGCAAATGTGGTGTTTTAAAGTTTAGTGTTATTTCTCTTGTTTAGTTGCTAAAAAGCGTGTGGATAATGCAGAAGGATAAATGAAATTAGACATTGTAAATAATAAATCTTTGGAACACAGAACACGTGATAATATTCCAAGTTTCATTTGCCTAATGTAGTCTAGCGAGTTTCAATCGTTTATAGCTAGAATCTTTTAATCGATGTAATCGATATGTTTGCAAGAGTTCTGGTATGAATAATATATATCAAGTGGAATGCCTCGGTCTCAATCCGTATAATATTGCTTGACTTTTTATCAAATAGCCTCGGCACTTTGAAAACACACCATACCTGGGTAGGAGAAATAATATTGCTAGCAATTTGTGCAAGCAACAACTAAAAATGATAGTTAATCACCATTGTTCCATTGTTTAACTAAAGCGAAGCTGCTGCTGCTGCTGCTGCTGCTGCTGCTGCTGTTGGCTTTGGGTTGCATTATCTGAACTGTGATCCCCTATTCTAGTTGTAGTTTGGTGTTCGGTAGTATGCGTATTCTAGACTGAATGTGGGATATTTTCAATGTGATGATCAGCGGTAACTAATGATTAGGTAATTTGTTAGAAAAATTCAAATTCTTGCAAAACATACAACTAAGATTGTAAAACAAGGTATCACTGTTGCATGGTTTATTGTAGCAACGAACAAATTGCCTTCTAAAGCGACCAATAATGTGTGAATGGGGAAAGTTGATACATTTTGCATTACATATGTATGATAAGATAAATTGCATAACAATGGACTATAAATTTTAATTCATGAAAATAATTGTCAATAATCAAATAGCCTTATGTATGATTTCTCCTTGAATGATGACGACAATAGATATACTTCGCTGGAATTCCGCGCTTAAACTTGTAAAGTTTCCAGTTGGGGAAAATATTCCCAAAGCCACAACTATTAATATTATTATAATATACGATTAATTAAGTTTTCGAATCAATGAAAACGAGTTTGTGTGGGAATATATTTTATCAAGTGAAAATTTTTAAACCAAGAAATTAAAAATAAAATAATTTTCGGTGATATGAAGAACTCAGGTACGTTTGTAGAAGAAAGCGCTTTTCTCCACAATACATCTTACGGTGATTTACACCATTTGGATTTACATTTCAATATATATATATTTAGCTCTGTATGCTTGAAATTACCGTGTAAGTAAACCAGACACGATCGTGAAACTCATGTAGACTTTGTTAAACGTGTTAAACTATGAACTCCATGAAACGGGTGAAGTATATGTAAAACAGGTTATTTGTGCTATAATTATCGCTTATGGTGATTTATTATTAGATCGGCGACGAAAATTTGATCGCAGTAACTTCAAGTAAATAGGGAGGATCTTTGGATTTGCAAAATACAACTGGCCAGAGTATTATTTAGAAATCATGCGTACTCCTCCATTCAATAGCATTTGCCAATTGTATTGTTCATTTTAAAACGGAAGGTGGAAGTAGTGACCACCTGGATATTAGAACAATGAGAAATATTGCATTACTTTTTGTTAAAAATAATTTCCATATTTTCATTAAAATATGTAGATGCATCATGTACCTTATAAATTTCATGTGCATAAAAAATACACCTCAGCAAAATATTTCTTCCATCCTGATATAGCAGGGACATATTCCTCACTTCAGATTATATAAAACACCACAAAGTATCAATTACGTATTTAAAAGATGAAATAGCCCTATAATTGCCTTATTGCATTGTAAAAAAGGATTTTTGCAATTTTGTTTAAACCACACCACACTAAAGAGAACCTTATAGTTGTTCCGGATTAACCATTGATTTTTATAAATAAAAGTTGCAGTAGTTAGTTTGGATTATGAGCTATTGAATGATAATGACATCTGAACACTCCACAAAGAGATGGAAGAACTCCAGAACCGCTGATCAGACAATAACGACTGTTGCCATTGAATCTGAATCAGATTCGTCTCCAAGTCAACTTGACGCCGATATTGACAAGAAGTCCTCCATTGCAACTGAGAATAGTGCGGTGACTTCGGCTGATGTCGTCTCCAACGTAGCTTCCAATGAATTGCAACCTCGTTCTCCCACCACATTGAACCCAACAGGGGCTTGTGAACCAAAGGCAGCTGCAGAACATGGCTGTGGTGCCCCATCCACTAAATCAGAGGGGTTAATTTCCAATGCCCCATTCCAGCCAGAATCTACTTCTGTTTCAAAATTGAATTCAGTTGTGAATTCTGTTACCAATTCTCCGGTTTCCATACTAAATTCGGTCGATTCGGTTACTAGCCAACCAAATTCATTTCAGATTCCCAGCTCCAACAGTGCCACATCCTGGAAGTACCCTAGTGGTAGATCTATAGACTCATTGGTAAAATCGAAGCCTGTGACAAGTACGCATCTACAATCATTCTCTTCCACTGTTCCCTCCAGCATGCAATCGTCGACCCCCACCCTTGTGTCAAACGTTTCCACTCGTTCAAATTCGCCGGTTTCAAACATACCACTGATTTTCTCTCCTTCCTCAACATCTCCTAATTCAACTTTCAAGAACGTTCCAATAAATCTGATTCTAAATTCTCATACTACATCGAGCCATGTACCATTACCTTCATTTCCATCTATAAAATTTAATACTCCTACCCAAACAAGAGACCAATCCCCACCATTGCATTCCGGTTCTTCGGCTTCTTCGTCTGGCTCTAACTCGCCTAATTCTACAATTAGACCAGTAAGTCAGATTCCAAATCTCAACCAAGAGCTGCAATTTGTGCACAAAATTTTGTCGTACAACCACCTAAATTCGATTCCTAGCCAAAATCAAATAGTGCCGTCATTTCCATTAATAAATGGCCAGAATAGAGGTGCATCGCCCCCTAATACTACGCCGTACCCTTTAATTCATCAATCGCAATATCTTCAGAACGAACATCTACATGATATAAAACAAGGGCGAAGGTTTAGAAGACGTTATAATCAGATTGTACGAAAATATAGTTGCACTCATCCTGGCTGCAATAAAAGTTATGGATCATTGAATCATCTAAATACTCATATTGTGACAAAAAAGCACGGTCATAGAAAGTCAAAAGCGGATTACCAAAATAACTCTGGAGTCGATCTCAATGTCCATAATCAGGAACATAGTCGGTATCAAGCTAACCCCGAATTTGCTTCGAGAAATTATTGGTACGGATATTTACTGAGACCAATGGGTCCATTTCTTCCGCATTCTGAGGGCCAGACTGGAACTGTCGCCTATATTTCATATTCACCAAATTCGACTGGAGTACAGCAACAAGTTGTACCTTTATGGGCTACACCTCCTAGTGGAACTATGGCACAATTGCCTTTGTTGCAACAACAAAGTTTCCAACAACCTATTTCTATCGTACAAACACATATGCAACCACAACAACTACAACTACAACTGCTACAACAATTAGCAGTGCCAACACATGGACTGGAGCGTCTGCAAGCGCAGCACCTTCCACTGTTGAAACAACCGCAGTCGTCTCAACATTACCCTCGGCCAAACGTCAACATTTACCCCCATGCTCCTAAGTAGGGTCGGTACGCACCTGAAATGATCCCAATGCAATCAAGAAGAGCAGGTATATTATCGCTTATTGCTATTGTTCACCTTTCTATTCGCGGTACAGGGGTACAGATAATATTATTTACTCTACTATTCACCCTACTGGACACCCTACTGGACACTCTACTGTTCAATCTACTGTTCAATCTACGTCCCACATCACAGTCAACCCTGCTATTCTTTAGAACTACCTCCATTCCTTACTTTCAATTTGCCCATACATCTAATGCAACCACCCATAGTGAGTCTCATTTTCCCCCTTTTTTAATTCTCTTACCATAGTTTTCAATACAAAAGTCTTTCATTGCACTAAACTTGTCAAATTAACTCTAAACAACGCAGTTTCCCTCCTACTCTTTCCGTCTGAATCTTATTCTTGAGAGAAGGCTGCAAAATTCTTTCTCGTTGTGTATATAGACCATTTCTAGATCTCGCAAGAATCACGTAGCGGTTAAACAAAGGCTCTAAAGAAGCAACAGGTTGAAACTGAGATTAAAATGGCAAAGAAGGGCAATAAGGCTAAAGCGGCACGTAATAGCGCTGCCAATATTAGTTCTGAGCCGGAAAAATTACAAGTTTCGGAGCAAATTGGCCTGGATGTGGCTGCTGCAACTTTAGTGAATCAAGGTGAAGTGAATGATTTGCAAGCTGAAAATGGCATATCAAGCAGTGAATCCACGTCACAAGTAGCAAAAGCTGTAGAGGAAGTAGAAGAGCAACTGTCTCCGAGTGAAGAGAGAGTGGGGATTCAGCAAGAGGCTACTTTTTCTCCAGCAAACGAATTGGAAAACTCGGTTCAAATCCCTGTAAATATAGAGAATGGTACACCTACCGCTAGTGAAGCAGGTTCTACTGCCACGGCAAAGCCTAAGAAACGGTTAACCTTGCAAGAAAGATTGTCCTTGGCTGCAAAGGGAAAATCAAAATTGAAAGATAGCGCTAGTCCTCCGACTTCAGTGCCTCAATCGAGCCAAAATTCAACAGTTTCATCGCCAGTATTAACTCCTGTGACTACTGTAGAGAAATCTGTAGTCGAAGATATGCATTTGGATGAAGTTTCCCAACTAAAGTTAAAAATTGCCGAACTAGAATCAGCAAATGCCACTTTGAATGATAAATTCAATTCTGTTCCTAAATCCCTGGGTAGCGTAACTAACACATCGTGGGAAAAAGAGAAATCATCTTTGCTCGAGAAATTATCTACCAAGGATGATACAATCAAACAACTTTTAAAGGAAGGAGAAACATTATCTATCAAAGAATTGAAACTCAATGATTCATTAAAGAAATTGAAAAGTAAAAACCTTGAATTGGAGGAAAATTTGTTAGATTATAGTGAAAAAAGTGATTCTACATTGATGAGATTGAACGAATTAGAAGATTTTGTTAAATCAAATGGATTCAAAAGCATAGAGCAGTTAACCAGTGAATATAGTGAATTGTCCAAAGAGGTTGCAAATTATAAGAGTTTATTATCGGACGAGCAATCTTGGGAGAAGAAATATAATGATCAACATAAAATTCTTGCTAACGAGCTAGTCAAGAGTAAAGAATGCGGAATTCAATTGAGTGATGCAAAAATCACTTTAGATATTATTAGAAAACAGCATGATCTCGAACTTGAATCTAAGAATTCCATAATTCAAGGATTGAAGCAAGAAGCATCAGTTGCTAAGCAAACCAGTACTGAAGAAATTCTGAGGTTGGAGAATAAGATTGAATTATTGAGATTGGAAAAAGAATACATACCAAAACCAACAACTGGCGAAACTGATTCAAAATCAATTGATATAATGGAGTTTACAAAACTCTCGGAAAACCATCATAATTTGCAACAACAATATTTATCCTCGCAAGAAAACTGGAAATTAATTGAATCCAACTTGTTAACTAAAGTAGATGATTTGACTAGTTTACTGGAAACTTTTAAAAAATCCAAATTAAAAGCTTCAAATGACTATAAGCGAGTCAACTCGTCCTTAAATGACCAATTACATAAATTGAAATTGCTTGAAGAAGATTTGAAACTAATTTCGGCTAAAAACCAACAACTTCAACTTGAATTGGAGTTCAAGGATAATGATTATAAAGATTTGAAGCAAAAATCAGACACTTTTAAGAAACTTTATGAAAATGATAAAAGCAATCTAGAGCTGAAAATTAAATCATTGAAGGAAACTATTGAAGACATGAAGAATCCAGAGTTTCTTTCTCCGAAGGGGACATTATCTAGATTAGAAAGTGGAGTAAGTATTAATATTGATAGTCGTTCCAATTCATTAAACGATATTTATAATAATCCAAGCTGGGATATGAGTGTTGAGACAACCACTACACCAAAAGTTAATTCGCAAATGTACTTCCAATCATCCAATTCGTTATTGGATAATGAGGATGAAGCATTAGACACATTTGACGACGATTCAAGATCTATAGGATCCCATGGCTTTAGTCATAACCAATCATTGGTCAATATGTCATCTAATAATAGAAATATTCAATTGATAAATAAAATGAGTGCTACAACAAGAAGGCTAGAAGTTGAAATCAATACCTTAAAAGAAGAAAATGTTCAATTAATTAGTGAAAAGGAGCAAATCCAAAAAGGATTATTGGAAAAGTATAAACTTGACGAACAAATGCATAACTTGAATCAACAACTAGAAGATTTGAATTCACAATTGCAACAAAAAAATGTGCAGGAGCAAACCATGCTTGAATTGATTGGGGAAAAGACAGAGCAAGTGGAGGAGCTTAAGGCTGATGTGGAGGACTTGAAAGATTTATGCAAATTGCAAGTGCAACAAATGATGGAAATTCAGGAGTCCAAGTAATTTATGTGAATCAAGTGGTTTCTCGCATTGAACCAGTAGCATCCAAATGTTACACAAAACATACTCAAGGTAATTGTGCTACATTCTTGTACAAGTTTTAGCTTACTGAAGATCAGTCTCTCTATGGACAGCCATAGCAGTAGTCATAAATTGAATTACCTGTTCATGATGATAGAAGTTAATTTACCATCGTTTTTGCTTGCTCAAGTCTACACGTCATGTTTGATTGTTGTGTTGGTACAAAAACGATTTTGATTCGGAAAAGACTGCAAATCTAGCGATCAACCTCTTCTTCGTTTGCCTCCTAGTACCGATAACCTCTTGTCACTCACTCATCCGCGATAGTCCCATCTGTTTTGCTACATCTTCTGTCTGTTGGTTTTGAATTCATCTCGACATGCATATAAGATGTGGTGTTTTCTGCAGGAGGTCGAAACTTTTCATCAATTTTGCGAAGAGCATCAAGTAATCTAAGAAAGAAGATCAACTAGAACGGCTGTTTTGAACAAATTAAGGCTATAATGAGCGTGGGACTTAGGAACTATGTGGACGAGACTGGTAGTCACTTTGCCAATGTAATTTCCAGAAGTGGAAGAAATGAAGTGCAACTTTATAGCATCAATAGTAAAGGAGCTAGTGGAGCTCAAGTTGGCGATGATATCGTTAAAGTGGAGTTACAGGCAGATGAGGAGGTTATTGATGCCATCTGGGTGAATAACTATCGTCATGTTACTCCTGCTAGAGGAAAGAAGAGAGGTGGTGATTCTAATTCCACATTAGAAACTATCAATTCACAAGAAATTGTATTTGTGGTATTAATTACCTCTGGTGATATTCTTATATTCTCCCCTTCATCTGATGAACCATTAAATAGAATTGCCAGTGAAATTAAATATACCAAGTTAACTGCTTCGTTGGATAATTCTACTATTTGGGCTATTCACGGGAAAACGTTATATGAAATTGATCTTGAAGGTAATAAAATCTTGAAATCGCTCAATTTAAATAAAGACATTTCTATTGCTCAAACTATGCAATTCAAAACAAAGAATAAAAAGGCTAGCCATATGATAATAGGTGATGATTTACAATTAATTGATATTTCTAAATCTAATCACCTTGTAAACAACTTTCCGCAACAAAATGAAGAAAGAATATCTAAAATCGTTCAATCTCAAAGTAATACTAACAAATTTTACGTTAGTAACCAAAATTCTAACATCATATCTATTTATGACATGACTAATCCAAATGCATTAACTACATTATTGGCTTCAGAAGTACGAAACATATCCGATTTTTTCGTTGTTTCCGATATAAAAACTTCTCAGGAAATAATTATGGCCATCACCGACGAAGGTATACAAGCTTTCAATGTCGACTTGCATTCTGATCGTAAAGAACAGTCGCCAAGTGGAATAATAAAAACAAATTTTCATAATGAGGGCATATTGTTTTCCAGTATTTTATCTCTTAATAAGCAAATCCTTGGAGTTTGGTACGATGGAAATTCACCTAGATTTACCAAAATCGATTGGAACCTTAATTCGGTTGGTGAAATTCAAGTATCTATCGACTATGTTGTAAAAAATGCCAACATTGCTGATGAACAAAACAAGTTAATTTCTATGCCAGAATCTGTCGATATTGTCAATTTATCGTCTGAGGTGTTATCAAAGCAATTATCTAAATTATTACTTTCACCAAAGTTGGACAAAGAGAACATCGTTAGTTTGTGTGTAACAAATGATGATCCAAAGAATATTAAAGAAACTGTCAAATTATTTTTCGATTCCGAAGTATCTACAATTCTTAGTAACAACTTGTTTGAAATAATTAGTGAAGAAGTTGCTTCCGATCCATCTAAAAAATCATCACTTTCAATTTGGTTAAAATGGTTACTCTTGGCTCATGGAGGCTCTATTGCGAAGCAACCAGAGCAATATGAACATTTAAAAAATTTGCATACCGAACTTACCAATGGGATGAAAGTGTTACCTCATTTAGTAGCATTGCAAGGTAGATTACAATTATTAAAATCACAAGGTAAATTGAGATCACAAATAAATGAAGCCAACGATGAAGAAAGTGAAGAAGAAGATAGCGAATCCGAAGGATTTGAATCAAAAGCAAATGAATCCACCATTATATTTGCTAGTGGAGAAAACGATGAAGAAATCTTCGAAGATGAAGAAATCTTAGAAGGAGAAGATGAGGAAGATGATAATTAAGCATGGGCATTTACATAGACCTAGACTGTAATATACAAAATAACATTAGTACTACCATATAGAAGATATATTCTTTGCAACAAACTTTCAATCAACATAACGTAGAGTATATCAAGAAACAACCTCATTACTCGTCAATCCTCACTCAATTCGCATGAAGTTGGAACCAATCTGCTGCTAACTTAGCAACAGTTTCTGGATCTTCTCTTTGTAAGAAGTGTCCAGTATTGGGAACTTCCTTCACGGCAGCATTCTTATGAGTTAACATAGATTTTTCTAATCTGAGTAATTTACTACTCATACACCCATCGTTTGCACCGCCAACAACCAAAGTAGGCACTTTATCAAAGTCAACTGGCCATCTTTCTTTACGTAAATTAAAAGGGTTCATTACACATCTATAATAAGCGGTGGCCCCTTCGATTGCACCACTTCCGTTAAGGGTATTTCTAACACTTTCAATAGCTGCCCGAGAATATTTCCAATTTGGGGACCAAGTCTTCCAAAGGTAGTCAAGGTAACTATTTTCCCCTATTTGGGCAAATTTTGGAGCATAAACAAATGCAAGTTGCATAGTTAAGAAGTAACTCGAAAGATATAGTTGTTCCGGAGCATACCATGCGAGGTGCCAGCCTCTAAGATTGGCAAGATATGGAATTGCAAGGGTAACAATTGATGTAATATCGTCGGGATACATTTGAGCAGTCTTAAAGGCTGCAATGGCACCCCAATCATGGCCCAACAAATGAACTGGTCTGCCTTCTGGCGCCAAACTAGTAATGAAGCTCTTAAAATCGGAAGCGATATCCGAAGGCTTATAGTCTCCATCCTTACCTTGAGAAGATACTTCATAACCTCTAAGCATTGGAGCTAACAATAACACTCCAGGTTGACTTTCATAGGATTTCAAAAGCAATGGCCAAACGTCATTGAAAGTAGTGTTGTTATCTGGAAACCCATGGATCAAAAAGATCACTCTATTCCATTTCTTAGCGTTTTTACCACTAAACACATCAGTTTCCTTCAAGTTACTGAAAGTTGTAAATGCTCGTTCTCCATGACGAAGAAGAATAGTATGCTGCACAGGAGTAGTCATGTTCGTTTCGTTGTAAAATCGATCACAATTTGCAAATGTAAAGATTTGTGACGCTAATAAAGTAAATTGGCGAGCCAATTGTTCAACAAATCCGTTTTAACTTCCTTTGGTCTGGTACATCCATGTGAAATCAAATTGATTTTTGGCATATGAAAAATCTGGGGAGAATTCGTCATTGGCGCTACCATCAACTCCGGAAGATCATAGGGCCACGATTAGCCACTACGATAACTTACTGGTCAAAACTGGTGAATTTTCAAAATACATCATCATTCTCGTAAGGACAATGAAGACTGCTATGGCCACTTCTTTCACATAGACCACACCAATCCTGTTTCCCATTACTTGGATCAATTTTAACCGGGGGACTATATATAGGTAGAGATCCATCTGAGGAAAGTCCGATGGAGTCAACTGCAGGTCCTTGAATCTTGTTTTCTTTATTTTCTATGGTATTGCTTGCTTCTTTCAAATTCAACTGCAATCTTTCAATATCTTTGTGTAGTCTGTTGACTTCTTGTTCTTTATTTTGAAATTCTAACTTGTGTAACGAATCTAATTCATCAAGTGACGTTTGTAATTCAACCAACTCGGCAAACGTTGGTCTCATTTTCAATTCATGTTGTAGTTCTTCGATTTCAATCTTATACTGATCTATTACTTTTGGTTGCTCTTTTGCATTAACTTGTTTGGCAATTTGAATTTCCTTAGTTAATTGTTCTATTTGTTCAGCCAACTCGTTTTCTTTTGATTTTCCTGCCAGTGATTTCAATTGGCTGCTTTCAATCAACTTCCGATTTTGATCCTCTAAATCCTTTATTAACACACTTTCAGCTCTCATAAATTGATTATCTTTCACAAGGTTAACTATTTGCAATTTGAATTCTTTGATATTAAACGATAACGACTCCTCCTCGTTGTAGTTTTGCAAATTATTTCCTCCAAGTATTTCCAACTCTTTTTGTAATTCTTTCACTAATGACTTGGCATCAGAATGGTTTCTTAGTTCATCAATCTCATTCTGTAACTTTTCTACTTCCTTCTTGTACAATTCGATCTTTTCTGAGCTCAGCTCTTGCAAGTCTAATAGCTCCTTGCTAATTGTTTCAGATTTACTTTGTAACACATCATTTCTCTTTTTCAAAGAACTTATTTGCAATTTCAATTCGGACAAAGTTTCTGTCTCGAGGGTTTCTTTTTCATTCAAATTTAACCCTTTCAATCTCTGGTCAAGCTTATTAACCATATTATTCTTCCCTCCAACTGGATCTTGCACAACGTCAACCTCTGGACCCGCTCTAGCGGACTGGTTGAGCAATTTAACTTGATCAGATAACTTAGCAATTTCTTCGTCTCTTTTTGAAATCTCTTTCTCTAAGCTAGATCCACTATCGGAAATACTACTCCCTAAATTGTGTTCAATTTTGGCTGCTTTTTCCTTTAGCATTTCGATTTGTTTCACATAATACTCCTCGTTTTCTTGTTGAGTTACTGTCATCAAATCAATTGATTGTCTCCATTCTTCACGAGCACTATCGAAATCTTGTTTCTGTTTCAATAACTTCTTATCTTTCTCCAGCAAACTAAACTCGTATTCTTCGAGTAGAGGTTGGATTTCATTTACTGTAGCTTGCAAGTCATTCAAAATGGCAATTTTCTCCTTCATTTCTGCCTGAGTAGAAACATATTTGGATTTAATCAGTTTTAATTCTTCCTCTGAATTGTCTCTATTAGTACTTTCAAACAAACCATTTCTCTTGGGAATTTGTATTTGTTGAGGAGGATAGTTGGGGCTAGCACTGGATGTCCTTAAGTAGTTTGCTGGCGAAGCAAGAGCTTCGTTCGACACACTTGCATTAGATGAAATATTCGAATCAAACCTTTTAGGTGTAACCTCCGGAGATTTCAATCTACTGATAGGTTTCGAATCCAAGGAAGGGTTGACCAGCTTCAACCGATCCCAAGGTAAGAAGAGCCCAGTCATTGGTGTCTGTACTTGAAAATATTGAATGCCATCCACGTCACCACTGTTCTTCCCTCTTGTAGCAGCAATAGGGCCAAGTAACTCAATGCCACCGAATTGGCCTACTTTGCCTTGGATTCCACCAAAATATCGCAAGATACCAAACCCTCGAGTCCCAGGTATAGCTACTTTACTCCCAATATGTTCAGTCATAGTGTTTATTGGTTGAGTAGTAAGACTCTCTGTTTTGGTAAACACCTCATCGCAATCACGGACGCGACAATCGGGTTACTCCATACAAATTGATAATTGGCGGTTTTGGCATAGATTAACTATATTTTACTATGTAAGTCTACAAACTGGTGGGTATATCACCATTGTGGGATTACTAGGGGAAATTTCATGTCGTTTTGAAGGATATTCGTAGACAAACTTGTGTTTCCCTATTCATATCTGAACTAGGTGATGGGTGAGCATTCAACTTATATTGATTCTAATTCGACGATTACTGTCATATCTGATCCTATGGGAAGAATCCATGTTGGTGGTGTTTGTGTGTGTGATTTGTGTCTATAATTGAACTACGGATGGAACAACACTCGATTTGGACAATTCTTGCGCAAATTTCCACCTTGCACTCATGGAAATCAAACTAGATTTATCTTCAATTGTTTCTTGTTCTTTGGATATATCTAACTGTTCCACTTGGCTGCTTAATTCGTCTATAGTATCAAGATGGTCCCGGATATCTCCGTTCAACTGGAGGATAACCGTTTCCAAGTTAGCAATCATTTCCGTAGTGATGTTTTTCTTCATCTTGATAGGGATTAATTTTGCACGTAATTCATCTTCCAATTTCTTGATATTATTCAATTTAGTTCTAAGGTTCGTTCGTAACATCGAATTTGGTAAATCCAATTGTCTACTCTTTAGACTCTTAGTGACAGTGTCACTTGAAATTGTTCGTAATTGACTTAGTAATTGATCCACTTGGATTCTAGAGCTTTCGTTCATTTCCATTCTTTCTACTAATCTTTGAAGTTTAGCTTCAATAACCTTTGCTTCTTTCGCATACACTTTGACTTTTGTATGTTTGTCTCCGCGTATCTCTGTCAAATCATCTGATAAAATCAACTTATCAGAATATTCTAAAGCAGTACTAGATAATGGAATAGTCACTCCATCTTGATATTCTACTAAATCACCCACAAGTCCAATATTTTTGCAAAGTACTTGAATTTGACCCGAAGTTTCATTTATAATGTTTAATATCTTATGCTCCAACTCCTTAGTATATTTCAGTTTGTCGTGGGTTAACCCGTCGTATTTAAACAAATCATGTTGCTCAACTGGGACACGGCTATTAAGGATATCTTCTTCCTCGAGATCATCGAGATCTTCTTCATCAAATAACTTATCCTCTTCTCCTTTTGCCTGAATAGATTTATATATATTTTCAATATCAGCATTATGATTATTATCCCAAGTATTATCTTCTGCATCGAAAGACTCGTCCGTGAGTACACTTGAGCGAGAATCTGGTCTACTAGGATTTTCCACCGTAACAGTCTCATTTAAATTCACGTTTGCAAGATTTTCAAAAATATCTCGCGTGGAATTGAATTCTGCTTTTGAATTCCCCAGTCCTTGCGAAAATTGGATACCCAAACTACTTGTTTGCTGTTCTTTAAAGGCATTGCTAGTAGAGTCTTTTGGTAATCCTAGGATTTGGGGATTTTTAAGACCTAAGACGGAACTTCCATCCTTTGTAGGCATTGCAAAAAGAGGGCTCTTTTCCTTGATGGGATGGTTGCTAGGAAATACGTTATCTTTTGTAGGTGATTTACTAGGTTTGGGCTGACTTAACACAACAGCAGGATCCTTTTTCGGTATGGCTGTACCGTGTGACGCGAATGGAGATTGTCCCGCAGTAGATTTACTTCCAAACATTGATGGTTGAGATTGAATCTCGGAATTATCACTCAAATTAGTTTCAGTTGACTTAGTTAAAGAGTCATTTAAATCTCCTAGGTTAACAAAAGATGACCCTAATGAACTGCTTTGGAGGTTCTCATTATTAGAATTTTTTTCTTTTAGGAAATCAAATGGAGATGATTTCTCACCCAATTGAGTATTTTTGGATGGATTTCCGAATACAGAAGTTAACTTAGAGTTTGAGCTGGCCCCCTTATCGCCCAAGATGTCAGAAGTATTGTTCCCCTTTAGCCTATCAAAAGGACTTGGTTTATTGTCGTTACTGAATATGGAGCTACTTGTTGAATCCTCTTTTGCTAGAGCCCCAAATCCACCTGATTGTTTCTTTATATTCGCAAAACCACTAGTAGCAGTAGGTACTTTTGATCCAGAACTTGCGAAAGGTGATTGGAAGGTTTTCTGTTGTTGCCCAAAACTTGTTTGACCAAAGGCTGATCCCGTGGACGGTACCACTGGCACTGAGAAGCCAGTTGAACCAAATGAGTTAGTGTTTTCAATCTTAGTGAACCCAGTAGATCCAAAAGCACTTGCGCCGCTGCCTAACCCAGTTGAGCCCAGTGTACTAGCCTTGCTGAATGCAGATGACCCAAGGGTCCCTGTAGTTTTCGTGGAAACACTTTTAAATGGATCAGAAGCACCAAAGGGGTTAGGTTGAGTGGACTTTTCTGGAAATTTGTTCTCCTTAGTAGTGACAACTGGTGTTGAACTGATTTCTTTTAGGGCTCGTTTTAAATTGACATTTTCTTTTATTAATTCCGTTTTATCAAACACCCACCAAGTGATTAATTTCCCGGTATCCAACAAAGCGTGCAACAATGGTAGCTGACCAATTGCTTCCTCTACACCTTGGACTGGTTGTTTGACCATAGTAGTTGTTTGGGTCAAGTCAAGAGCAATCCCCACAGGGGAAGCGTCGTCCCCGGTATCATCGTCTATTGGAAATTGAGCTCTGTTTGTATCTTCTGATTGCAAAATTGATTGTAAAGGGTTTGAAGATAATGTATTAATATCTGTAGAAACTGACGAGGTGATAAAGGTAAACGTTTGATTTGGAACCCAATTTATTAACGAAGCCGAATAATACGTGGCACTTCTGATAGCAGATCCATAAGGAGGAGCTAAATCGGCAGCTATAGTATTACCGTTATCAATAATAAATGTCTTAGTATCGTGGGATTCCATATCAGAATCATTACTTTCATATACCACCATGAATTTATTAGTAGAAATAGATACCAAAGAAATAGCATGGAATTCTTCAAGTTCGTCCAGTGAAACTGTGATGGTAGAACCTGAAGATCCCACGATTGTATCTTGATTATCAGACGTAATATAATAATAATTACCTTCGCACCAAGTAAACGCAACAACGTTGGCAATAGAAGCGCCACTGTCTACTTCTACCAAAGTTGACTCCCTTAACACCAACATATTATCAGAAACAGGGCAGGGAGTAAATGATGTAATATCCTGGTAGATGGTGGACAAGCTGGAGTCGTCATTATCCAAAACATTCCGTGTATTCAAGCTAGCAACATCTCCATTCACATTCAAAAGGATCTTCGATTCGTCGTGATTGTAGAAAACCTGCGTTACCCCTGCGATATCTAGCTTCTTGCCATCAAATATATCGGAGATTTTACCTACAACAACTTGGTCTGTGTTCGAGGCAACAATAGTGTGCGATCTGTTCCCTATAGCTAAGAGGTTTAAAGTGGATTCGCCATACTTTTCCAAGTTTATTGGCTGGCCAAACAACTCGGTACCTTGATCGCTTGAGTGAAGTTTGAACCCAACATCTTCCGATGTCAATTCGTCTAAGGCAGACATGGTGATTATTAGTTTAAATTATGGCAACAGAAGCGTTTTTCTGAGATGAAGTGCAAGTGAGTGTCCGCGCCAACTTTTATAGTTGCAAGGTAAACTTGCTACAAAACGAGTATTATGGGGGAATATGAGGACCTGAAGTAGTTTAAAGGAATGTGGAGGATCTAAGTTGTAAATTGGTGCAATTTAGACGATTTTTGGTTTGATATTGATCAAATTAGGTCATGTGTCACTGTGGTGAGGAAAGAACAGTGGATATTCGATTTGAAGCTGGTATAAGGTCCCACAATACTATTCTGGAATTTGCTTACACTTAACAGGATGCAATTGGTACGGGGGCATGACCAGGTTGTTTTTTTTGCTTTTTTTCAGCCATTTTATGTTGATATCCAGGGAACTATGGTGAAATGGTTGCAAATTTTAATATAAGATAATGAAAGAGATGGAAATAATTGTGAATGATAATCATTATTCCGTCGTCGCTGCTTCTTATGCTAGACAATTGATAATGTTGATGCCTAAACATTTCTTCCTCAATGTAGATATTGTTACGATTCTTTCAACATACTAAACAAGTCATCTTAAGACTTAATTATTTACTTATGATACATGGAATTGAACTCTTTTGTGGAGTCGATTGTAGTAAAATAGTAAGTACAGTTGTCCGTTTAAAGTATAAGAATGCAATATTTGATAAAATTGCAAATTTAGTAGGAAAATAATATAATCAAAAGAGAAAACTACTTTCAATATGAACTAGGACTATTTATGATATTTCCAAAATGTAATTAGAGTTAGCGTAACGTTTTCAATATAAACTTACTCTCTATATGTTTTTGCGTAGAATTTATTGGATTACGAATTGGGCTCGAACTTTTGCAATAATGAAATAAATATCAAAGTAGTTAAATCTTTTTGTGAATTAACAAGAATTATTAAAACCATAAACATAAATCAACAATCTTCAATTAATGTAATAATTTACACCAGCTACGTTCTTTCGAACTATAAGTGGAAACAAGTCTATTAATGATAGTAAAAACAATAATTCAACAAGCATACAAAACAGGGCGTGTGGCGTAGTTGGTAGCGCGTTCGCTTAGCATGCGAAAGGTCTCGGGTTCGACTCCTGACTCGTCCATATTTTATGTTATTTTTTGCGACTACGAGTTACGCAGCTTTTTTTTTGAAGCTACGATTCATGCATTCTGAAAAAGTAAATGCAGGTCGCAATCCAAACCTTTGTTAATTACCATTGATGAAAATGAAAACTATTGAAAACAAACAACGATTTTGATCACTTCAATGATCAGAAATAGGATTTGCAAATGCAATCTTCAAATATCCGGGTCTCAAACACCATTCAAGGAGAACAGATAATCCAGTACTACAAAATGAAAGAAATATCTAGCGAAGGTTTCGATATTTGAACTCTGTTCTCCAAACAACGATTTACTTAGACTTTGAAATGATAGGCACACCTTGATTCTTACAGTAAAACTATTAAAATGGAAACCTGATCCTATTCCAAAACGAATTAAAACGAATTCCCAAAATCATCTACAAATTCTTTAACAAACGATCATTGCTTCAAACAAGTTCATTCGAAGCCAATTAGCGTTGGGGATCTAGAGGCATAAATGGCCATAAATGGAAGAGCAAGAACCGACTACAAAATGTTTAACCACGCAAACATTTAGCACAGTATTAGCTTCGGAGCCATGTTTACAATAATAGTTCAAACATAGCAACTTGAAGGAGGATTAACGATTAACGGATCTGAATTGGAATAATTAGGTCTATTAAAATAAAGGACATTATAACAACACTATGCTGGTAGCAATATTATGAAGAACTATGAGATTCAATTCGAGCAAACCATACACTGAAGCTCGATATAATTACCACCAATTACCACTTCGGAGAATCCTCATAGATCAAACTAAGATTCGACGGCATTCGATTTGAATAAGGGACGAAGACTTATTGTTAAACATAACTTCACCTGAAGCTTTTGGTGTTTATATTCTAGAGTCTCAACTTGACGATTTTTAGACCTATAATCACTTTGAGTTTATCTAGTAGTTATTTTAGGGATGACTTCCTGAGATTCACATTCCAAGACAAATTGAAGTGGGTGTTTGATTTTTAATCTTAGAATTGGGTTGTGATCCATTTAAACTAACAAAAGGATAACTTTCAATTCAAAGGTAGATCCCGTTCATAAAATATTTAGCTTACATAAGAGATATTCACAGCTGCATATTGCAGTATACCTCAACTCGCAGGTTTTTGGCAACTGTCTGCAGACCTTTACTATCGTGCATCAATATTTTGACCACCTAGGAATGCGTGCTAACATTACTTACCATTTCCACATTAAAGAAAACCAACTGATCATACTTTGATATCTATATCAAATATTGAAACAGAAGAAGAATTTCTTTTTCCTTTCTCCATAATCAAGGTTGTGCCTTCTTTGATAGAAGGTTGCGTTCCAAAATTAATTGATAAGACATCCATTTCAAAGCGAAGTCAGAATGTGAAATCTCTAGCTTCCCCGTAAACCATGGTCATTGTGATTATTTTACATATCCAATTCAGTTGTAGAATGCATTTAAAATAAACTTTTCCTGATAAGTGGACCTTTCTGTGGCACACATATGCATAAAAAGTTCTATACAACATCATTACTTCAATGGATTCCAATAATAATCTCTATTTGCAATAACTCACCCAACGTGCTATATGAATCATACTTAAAACCAACCCCTGCTTAACTTTTGCAAGAGTTCTTCTAAATAACTCTACAAATAAACTGCACGAAGTGTTTATTAAACTTTTATAAAATGAGGTATCAATATAATCTAAAATTAGTTTTCTATTTATTCTATCCTCTAAAATTAACGTTTTGCTTTATCGAACATAAGCTTACCGACATAATTATCATCTAGTAATCCAAGCTCATGCATTTCAGAAATACTACGCTTAGCAGTAGAGTTAGTAGCAGCTGAACCAGGAGTAGCAGGTCCAATTGGGTGATCAAGAAATACAGTAAGTGTATTATGCATAAGCTCAACTAATTCAGGAATTGCTCCTGGATATTCAAATAATGTCAAGTAGTCAGTCTTTTGACAACCTGAAACGGTCGGTTTGCCAGCAAACCGATTTTTAATCCAAGCTCCCGCTGCTGGAATACCAATTCCAGCTTCAGTAAGATGACCGGCTGTCAAGTCAGTTGCAAATTCGATTGAACTTGCACCAGCAGCACACCAATTTGTGTAAGTATCTTGAGAACTTACATAAGGGACAATAGCATCCCAATAACCGTGATAAATGAAAATAGGAATATCTGGAGCGGTTGTAACGTTCACGGCTAATGTATTATCCAATAGCATCTGGGCAACTTCTGGAAGTTGCAAAGCAGCCATACCATGAATAGAGTAAGTTTCATTAGGATTACCAAGAAAGAATTGAGTTTCAAGAT